>ML292768.1:0-38917 GCA_005239495.1 Nicotiana undulata | reverse complement strand
TGTGTGTGTGTGTGTGTGTGTGTGTGTAATAATAAATTTAAATAGATACTTCTATAATCGGTTTTTTCGATTATTTTTTTATTAAAACCAAAATCAAACTAAATTTGATCGGATTTTAAATTCAAAACCAAAACCAAACCAAATCTAAAATGTATCGTTTGTTTGGTCGGTTTGGTTCGATTTTTGATTTGGTTTGTTTTTTCGGGTTTCTATGAATACCCATACACGTACCGATAATTAGAGCAACAACAACAACAATCCCAGTTTGATCCCAACATGTGGGGTCTGGGGAAAGTAATCTGTACGCAGACCTTACCCCTACCTAATGTAGGTAGAGAGGTTGTTTCCAATAGATCCTCAGCTCAGGAAGGATAAGAAAAAGAAAAGAAAAAAAAAGAAAAAAAAGGGAAGAAAAAAGATAAACAATATCCAATAACAACACGGAATACAATACCCGAGGACCGATAATTAGAGCAGGTTTTTTTATTTTATGAAAAAAAATCGAAAAAATACAGAATCGTATTGAATAAATTTACATGTGAAAAATATATTAATATATCGAGTTTAAAAATAATAAAGCATTAAATTTTTCTTTGGGTCTTGGAATTATGAAAAAAGTTTCAAGCCAACAAGTAATTAAATTCAAAATCCTAATTCCCAAACTTATTATACTACTCCTACTGAAATTAAATAATTTCTAGCATATTCACTAGCAAGACACAAAGTATTCTAGTGATTATGAGTAACAAACTATAACGTATTGAATATGTTTCCTTTCGTATGATTTAAATTTATTTTTTTAAATATTTAATCTTCTATGGACTTTATTTTTAAGTCCCAGCTTGATTAATATCTTTTCACTTGCGTAATTAATATATATATTTTTGTCTTTGCTTAGTTTCTTTTACGTTGTTATAAAATAGTTGATGGATCTATACTCTAGTCTTCATGTTTTTTTTAATTCATCTCTCTATATATAGTAAAAATATCTAGAGAGTTTAGCTAAGTCCTATAAAAGTACATATGTTATTTCATTCTACTTCTACTAGTGATTATTATATGATATTTAAAAAATACCAAAAATTAACCTAATCATACCGATATCGAAGAGAAATCGACATGATTAGAACTATTTCTAAAAATCTAATTTTAGTTATACATAATAGAATAACAGAAAAAATCGTATAGTACAACTTTTATAAAATAACCGTCCGAACAGAACCATTGACACCCCTACCTGGACCTGCCTAAGTTTGACTATGTTTAGCGGTTTACATATTTACATATAGATAGGGCAAAATTAACAGCCATAACTTTGACTTTATATAGCAAAAAATTTGAAAGTAATTAGGTGGAGTTCGAAACTTAGCGATGTATAAATATTAAAACAATTATTAGGTCAGTTATAATTATATATTCATATATCCAAATAAAAAGGTACTGCATTCAACTAATCATGAAGTTTAATATGTATTTGGCTTAAACATCATATTAATGTTAAGTGGAAAATATTACAATAATAGGCAAAAAGTTAGTTTGATAAAGAAAATATAACATCAACATTTAGAATTTGATAAATATATTTGGATTCTTAAAATTGTATAAATTTTATAGAATATTCTTATTAAATATACCCTGCCAAATATTATAGAATATATCAAAATGGAGAGAGTGTCATATAAATTAAAATAAATAGAGTAATTTTTTATATGGATATTTACGGAAATTGGATAATTGATTGGTCTAGTCCACACGCAGAACTTACTCACTACTCCCAAACTCCATTCTTCAATTGTACTATGTACCTAGGGTACCAAGGACTCGTTTGGCCATAAATTTTGCTAAAATAAATTTGGGTTATATTTGGCAAACTCATATTTGGCCATAATTTTAGCAAATACATATTTGGTCATAGATTTTGCTTACATTTTGGCGACTTTCAAATCCCAAATCCCAAAACCACCTCAATAGTTTTGGGCTAAAATATCACAGTTAGATTTTTTAAAAATTGTCCCAAACTTTGTATTTTATAAAAGACCCCATCATTTATTATTTTGTAACAATGTTGTTTCAGCGTATCATGTAGTTCATTATAAAAATGAATATTTTGTATCAAATTTATTTATGGTCAAGACTATTGTTTGCGATAATATAATGAATGTTATTGATAATAGTATTGTTGGGTATTTGTGATACCTTTTAGAATTTGTATAAGTCATGTTTCATGTTTTTCCAAAATAAATTTGGGAAACAAACATGTTTTGAAAACTGATGTCCAAACACATTTTCATCTTCAAACCAAACTTCACCCAACTCAGAATGTTCAAAATAAATTTGGGAATCTATGGCCAAACGCTAGTCAAGTAAATCAAAAGGCAACACATGGAGACAAAATAGAGCAACAAACCGTAAAATTTACCAATTTTTGCAAAATTTTTTGATTAACAATTTGACACTAATTATAGTCAGTATAATATAATATAGTGTCATTTGAGCAGGACAGCTACTCTCTCTTTCTACCTCTTCAGTTACCATTCCAATAAAATTTGCATTTATAAAAACAAGAATCATTGTGAAAAGAGTAACAAATCACCATTTATTATGTTTCATGCATGCATTTCTAAATCTGGAAAATTTTGCATACAACAACTGTTATTTGGCCTCCATTTGTTTCTTGTCAAAGGCAGGAGGAAAAGGAAAAAATGGCTAGAAGATCAAAAAAACAGAAGAAACAGGAAAGCAGTTCTAGTTCTTCTTGGACTCCAGAATCTTCAGACAGTAGCACTGACATGCATTATAGTGCAAAGTTACCAAAGAAAAAGGCAAAAAAAGACATTTTGGCTAACCCCATTAAAGGCTATCTCAGTGAAGATCCTGAAACTTCTTCAATGAGGACAAGAAGAAAAAGAAAGTGCCAATCCAAAAAGGAGCAATATGTTATTGATGAACCATCTTCATCTGAGAATAATCAAAGTTCTGATGTTTTAAGTGAGGAAATATTTAAATGGGGAAGAACAAAAAGAGCAAAGAGATGTAGAACTAGGAATTCAAGAAAAGGAAATGGCCAAACACAGAGGAGAACAACAATACTTTCATGGCTAATAGATTCTAAGGTAATTCAAGAAAATGCACAAGTTTTTGTCATGGAAGAAGGGAAGCCAAAAACAAAGCAGGGGAAAATAAGGAAAGAAGGCATACTTTGTTCATGTTGCTATAACGTATTCACAGTAGCAGACTTTTGTACTCATGCTGGCGGCAACAACAACATACCCAATATAGTCCCACAAGCTGGGTCTGGGGAGGGTAGAGTGTACGCAGACCTTACCCCTACCTTTAAGAAGGCAAAGAGAATGTTTCCGATAAACCCTCGGCTCAGCAGAAGAACATCTAGTAAACCTTATGAGAAAATATTCATTGTTGAAACATGCTCTTCTCTCTTGTCTTGCATGATTCAAGCTTGGGATCTTCCAGAAGAACGTAATTATCGTCGATTTAATTTGATCGAAAACAAGGAGGATGCCAGTGACTCTTCGGATGATGCTTGTATGATTTGTGCTGATGGAGGTGATCTAATATGTTGTGACAAATGCAGCACTACATATCATTATGTTAAGTGCTTGGGAATAAAGGTAACAAAATTAAACTCTTTTATTACATAGTTATATCTAAAGGGCAGGCCGGTGCCTTGAGCTGCCACTATGCACGGGGTCCGGGGACCAGTGATCTCCTGGTCACACGACAGAGTGTGCCCAATAACTTTACCAGTTATGCCAAGACACACTCCCCTTCACCCTGACAATATAGTTAAATCATATTGACACTGATAAATTTTGGAGTTTCTGTATTTGCAGGAGGTTCCTAAAGGGTCGTGGTATTGCTCATTTTGTGTCTGCAAATTCTGTGGTGGTCCTGCTAACGAAAATGATTATTTGCTGAAATGTTCTCAGTGTGAGAAAAAATGTAAGGTTTATTTTGAGTTTCTTGTTCCCTGGTAAAAACTCTTTTCCTCTAGGAATTGCAACTTAAAATAAAACAATATCCCTTATTCTGCAGATCACTGGGAGTGCCATCTAGCCAGAGTGAAAATCAGCATAGACATTAACAACCCCCCACAAGGCACATTCTGTGACAATAGCTGCAATGAGGTAATACTATCAATGTCTGAAAGCAATTAATTTTGATAGAGTTGTACTTTTGACACTTTATTTTTTTCTATAACGGTGGTGTCTAAGTAAGTTTACCTCCCACCAGCATAGGCAGCGGCGGATTTAGGGGGGCGGAAGAACCCTTCGCCGTAAAATTACAGTGCACATATAACACAAAATTCGTTTTCTGCCACTATATATTATATTTTGAATCTCCTGACACAGCCCAAAAGCATCGCTCAGTGATCAAAGGGCTTCAAAACCTTTGTGAGTTTGCTAGTTCGATTCCCACTGGCCACAATTTCTTTTAATTTTTTCTTTTTTGAACCCCTTAGCGGAAATTCTGCCTCCGCCACAGAGCACGGGTATTGAATAACTCTACCCAATAAGGCTTAGACAAATCAGAAGAAATCACCTATCTCTATGTTAGGCTTAGAAATACACATTGACCTTGTGCTTATAAAGGACTAATAGTCTTATTAGTTGCTAATGATAACTAAGATGCTTTTGAAATGAATCATAATTGTGAAGGTCTATGATAAATTGGAGAGGAGCATTGTTGGCGTTGAACATGAGAGCGGGGGAAGCTACAAATGGACATTACTTAAGAACACAGATGATGGCTCTAGGATTCATATAGAAGACGATTATCAAAGAACTGTATGCCACTCCAAGCTAGCCGTGGCACGAAGACTTATGGAAGACTGTTTTGAGCAAATTACAGACAGACATACTAGAATTGATGTCATTAAAAGTGTGGTCTACAACTGCGGGTAATTTACAGTCTCTCATCATATATTGTACAAAGGATATATAAAATGTTTAACTCTTTCTATGTTCTAACGAAACATAGAAAGAAGTCACATGTTGGCGTAACTGGTAAAATTGTTGTCATGTGATCAGAAGGTTTCAGGTTTGAGTTGTGGAAACAGCCTCTTGCAGAAATGCAGGGCAAGGTTGTGTACAATAGACCCTTGTGGTCCGGCCCTTCCCGAGACCCCACACATAGCGGAGCTTAGTGCACCAGGATGCCTTTTTTATATTCTAATGAAAACTTCTTGCAGGTCAAATTTTAACAGGGTGAATTTCAGGGGCTTTTACACTATTATTTTAGAAAAGAATGAGGAAATCATTTCTGCAGCATCCATAAGGTATATTATATATCTCTCTTAAACCAGATTGTCATAAGTATGCCTTTTTTTGTGCTAAACATCTAGTTAATATTCTAAGGATCCATGGAACAAAGCTTGCTGAAATGCCCTTCATTGCAACAAACAAGGAATATAGGGGAAAAGGAATGTGCAGAGAGCTTATGGTTACCATTGAATCAGTGAGAATTTTATCTCAATTTTATACTATATCGATACGTTTTAACCTATCGTAGCTGGTAACTTGTCTTATTTTCAAGTTATTATTTATTCTCACTTTTTACGGACGGCTAGCAATAGCTATTGGAGAAGTAATTTGAGCTGATGATCTTATTTGAAGCAGGTCCTTCACTATTTGAAGGTAGAAAAGCTGGTAATTCCATCAGTATCAGAGCGCACAGGCGCCTGGGTTACTAATTATTGTTTTCATAAAGTCAAATCACCACTACCAGAAGAGATGAAGCTGCACAATACATTGATGTTCCATGATTCAACGAGATTGCAAAAAGATCTCGTTTCATCTTCTTTGGCTAGGACGTGTCGAGCTAATTCTCGAGGTTTTTATTCTCCCAGCTACTCCTCCTCCATCCTAGCATAGATAAATAAAAAATTAAGGCTAATCTTGACTTAAAAAGCAGAACAAACGTTTAAGGATTCATATAATCGATCCGGACTTATTTGGAACTGAGGCTTGATTCTTGTTGTTGCAGCCAAAGAGAGACAGAGTTCCCCGATGAAATCTGGAAAGGCAAGACCCTTTGACTTGAATGTTGCAGCATCTCCAGAGGACTGCTAGTTGAATGGCATAGCCAAAGTCACTATAGTTCCTATATTTATGCTGAGCATTTCAAACTTTGAACTGCGTGGAAGAAGCCATTAATGCTTGCATTAGTGTAGGCTATCTACATCACACCTCTTGATGTGCGGCCCTTCCGCCGACCCTCAGTGGACGCGGAATGTTTTATGCATCGGGCTACCTTTTGTTTCAAATTTTGAACTGATTTCTTAGCTAGACGTTAACATATCATAGGTCATGCCAATATACTGTTTTGTTAAGACTTTTGTACTCTATATGTACTAGTTTTCATGATCATTGTAATGCTCATATTTATTTGCACTAGAGTTTTAATATCATTGACGTGCGGATGATTTTGTTAATTGTTTCATTCTGTTGGTTGAGATTCGTAGTGTTTATTTGCTCAAGCATGAATTTTGATTAATGAACATTTTCCAAATAAACTTTGTGCCGAAGAATCCTAGAGATCTTTGCTATTCGGCACATTGGTGGCAACAACAAGAAAACAATGGCCTCGACAATGCAAGAGATAGCACAATTTTTCTTTTCTGAAATCTCTCGCAAAAAGGACACCTCAAATTTCTGTGTATATTAAGTAGTTGGGGCCATAAGGGGTTATATGTACAGAGACACAAAATATGTTAAGTCACAAATCTCTAGTCTAGAGGGCGTACTTTATTGCACAACAATAGTCTAATTACAATGGCACCTGGAATTGAAGAAGAACATGTTGACACACTTTCAATGAACGGCAACAAAATGCAAGTCAAAGATTTCATATGGTCCGAGGAAGAATGGCCTGCACTAAAACACAATGATTTCGGAGATGTAATTAACGATATTCCAGTGATTAGTCTTAATGGTATTTGGGACAATCAAGAACTATACGAAAATGTCTGCCAAGATATGGTGAAAGCAAGCGAAAAATGGGGATTCTTTAAGCTTGCGGATCATGGGGTACCTAGTGAGATCGTTGAGAATTATACCAGTCGCTTGCACGAGCTTTTTGATCTTCAGATGGAACAAAAACTCCAAGGTGGCAGAACATCAAGCTTGCCGTTGGGGTATTACGCTTCAAACCCTGAGTATGAGCAAAACTTGCCTTGGGCTGAAATCTTGCAGCTGCTTCAGTCACCTGAAATGGTTGTCCAATTTGCAAAAAAGGTCTACGGTGACCAATACCACCCATTTGGTCACCCATTTAGGTACACATACAACACTTATATCATCAATCAGTCCCCTACTGTGCGAGCTTGATTCATTTTGACGAGACAAACACGTGGAAATTTCTTTTAAAGAAGGGTGGCAGTAAAATGTGAGATTTGAACATACGACCTCGACCTGCTCTAATTAATACCATGTTAAATTGTGTGACCAGTTCATCTAAGCTTAAGTTGCTAGAGAGAGTACACTTTCATTTACTTAACTAATCTTACCAAAAATGCTGATTTTGCTGGTTTTGACTCTGATAAACTGAACAGCAATGCAATGATAGAGTACATGAAAGAAATGGACAAGCTAGGAATGAATATAATGGAGATGTTGGCTCATGGATTAGGTATAGCAAATGATTTCTTCAGCAAAAACTTTGAAGAAAAGGAGGCTACTATATTCAGGATAAGCAGATATCCCCCTTGTCCCCTCCCAGAGAAGATAGTAGGAATAGGGATCCATTCAGATCCACATACCTTAACCATATTGTATCAAGACCAGGTTGGTGGCCTTCAAATCCTCAAGGATGACAAACAATGGATTGGTGTTCGCCCTCTTCCCAATTCATTTGTCATCAATATTGGTGACACCCTTGAGGTCATTCTCTATCTCTCTCAAAAAAAAAAATCATAATTACTACAATGATCAGGCTGCAATTTTCTTAATGTATGTTTGGTATGAAGGAAAACATTTTCCCAGAACATTCTGTCATACCAAACACACACGTCTTTGTGTATTTTCAAGAAAGTATTGAACCTTTATTTTTCTTGCAGGCTTGGACAAATGGAAGGTTAAAGAGTGTTATACACAGGGCAGTGGTGAATAAGGAAAAGCAAAGGCTAACAATGGCATATTTCTTGAATCCAACAAGCAGTGCAACAATTGAATGCCCTCCTCAGCTTATTGATCCAGTTTCCAATCCTAGAAAATATGTATCTTTTACGTGGGCTGAGCTGCGGCATCATCTTTTGACTACCAGGAGGGTTAGGGGCAAAGCTGTTGCCATCAATAAATTCCTTATATCTAGTTGAGACTCTAGAGTCCTTCATCATTTTCAAATCTATAGACGCGATCTGCATTCTCGACTATGTGAATATACGTTAGTGTAAATGAAAAAGAAGTCTTGTGAAGTCTCATTGATGATGATGGTAAGATTTGAACCCAGGATATCTCTCTGTTCAAACTTTGGATACCATATTGAAGTATGTATGGTGAATAAAAGTCTTGAGTTTGTTTATTAAATAAACATCATGAGTTCAAACAGACATAACAGCGGTTCATTTGTGAACATATGGATTCAAATACACCTCTACTATTAATAGTCTTACTAGCTCACTGTGCATTGCACTACTAATGTAGTCAATTCAGGAAAAACAAATCACTGTCTATTTCTGAAGCAATTACTGAATGACTGTCACTAATGCAACTTGACACTAACTATAAATAGGCGTGTGTGCAGGGAAATACACATTACAAGATGAGAATCTATCGCTATAAGATCCTTAGAGAGAATAGGATCATCCAACATTGGATAAACCACTTCTGCAATATGCTCTGGACATCGTAGCTACTAGACACTAACACAAGTAGGCACAAGAGCAGGGCAATAAAACTTACAAGTTTAGAAGCTACCATAAGATCCTTAAAAGAGACGATCATCCAAACTTTGACAGCCACTTCTACTGGTTTCGCTCTATTTCAATGCACTCCATGATAAGAATTTGACACAGTGCCACTGCTGACATGTTAGTGGAATAGTTGTACCATATAAAGCCACTGCTTATTACGGAATCATTGAAGTAAGGATCCATGTGCTGTAATATCAGGAAGATCGGAACTAACGGAGAACTTCAACCATCTCTTCTTCTCAATAAACTTAAGACACGGTTGCATCACCAACCCAATTGCAACGGCAACGAGGCTTACAACCATCACTTTGATCGAAGAGAAGGCCAAAACGACACATATGAGAATGGCTGGAGGTATACACAACAGGATTGCTCCAACAGTTCCCCCCGGTATCTTGAATGGGCGTGGTGCATTGGGGCATTTTATCCTTAACCATACAAATGCAATAAATTCCAAGATCATTCCGAAGCAATACAAGAAATTTTCTGCTGCTACTATCTCCTGAAAACTCAGCCATGAGAGCAAAACCACACCAGAAGCTGAGAAGAGAATCCCAAGTAAAGGAGTTCCATAACGAGATCTCTTCGCGAAGAACTCAGGGAGCATCCCCCTCTCCGCCATACCAAGTAACTGGAAAGAGTCGCTGCTCATCTCGGCTACAAACATCCCCATATTTGACATTGCAGCAGCCCCTTGAATCCAAACTCTAAGCCAGACTCCACCCAGCATTTTTGCAATATCAGAGAAATAGCCGTCAGTCCACAAGTCACGCTGGAGGGGAACAGCTCCAGTACCAATCAATAAAGGGAAAAAGTAAGACAGAACGACTAGAATCACAGCATAAAACAAAGCCTTGGGCAGAGTCTTCTTTGGGTTATGTACTTCTCCAGCAAGAGTACTTATTGAGTCCCAATAATTCAGATTCCAGAAGAGAGTATTCAGATACAAGTTCCAATCGACACTGCGTACATCAGCCACTAACCATCTTTCAGGCCTTAATTTGGGAATCGAAATGAGCCCCATAACCACAAAAGGAAGAATTGACAATATACCAAGCGAAACAGCAACCCATCCAACAATAGTTAAACCTCTGTAATTCATGTAAGTGAGAACCACAGTAAGGGCCAAAACAGCTATGGTTCTAGGAAGCCCACCACCTAATGCAGGGATAGCTGATTTCAGGTAATCTAAGAACATAACGGGGTAAAGCGCATTGTCAATGACTCCACTCAGCCATTTCATCCAACCTTGCTGAAAACCCCAATATGGACCTAAAGCAGATGAAACCCACACAACATAACCACCATTTTCAGGGAACATGGTGCCCATTTCAGCTGTAATCAATGCCTCTGGGATACTCCATATGAATGGGAAAATCAAGAAACCCAAAAGAGCAAGAAGAGGACCAGCTGCCTGCACAGTGTCCTCAACACCAAAAGGACCACCAGAAACCTCATAGAAAATAAGGAAAACTAAAGGCAAAACTGAAACTTTCCTAGCATTATTTGCTCTGGGAGATGGAACCTCATTAATCCCTATGTACTCTGCACCATTGAAATCTCCCATTGGAATTGCAGTTTCTCTATGAGCTGAAACCCTAAATTTCTGCATTTTCCAACAAATTTCAAGTTAACAAAAGAATTATCACAGCACACATATTCATCATACTTCAACCAACACAGCACAGAAGTCATCATACATTAACTAACTAAAAGCAACAAAACTACAAAAAGAAGCAATTCTTCACAATTGATAACATGGGTGAGTACAATAAATGCAATTAAACTTTACCAAAACAATAGCAAACAATCAATAATGACAAAATCAGATAATGGTTCGTTAACTCGTCATAAATATATCTATACATAAGCATAAAGAGCAAAAAATTAAATCTTAAAAATGAAAAAAGCTTAACATCTACCTATTGTGCATGCATCAGATCCGAGCTAAGGCAGAAGATATCAAAAGTCAAATCTACAGCAAGCAGTATAATACAAAAATAAAAGATAAAGATGGAGATAGGTAAAGAGAATAATACCATGAAAGAAAAGTAAATTCAAATGGGAAATTCCAGCATTCTTGCTCTCAAAGTAACGCAAAGCAAAAGATTTTTCAATTGAAACGAACCCAGAGAGCAGTTAGATAGATCGAAGGTATCGCTTCTAACTCCTGAGTATTTGTAGTACAACCGAGAGGAAAGAGGGGGGCGGGGAGGGGTGTTAGTGTCACTTACGTGGCACTACACTACTGTACCAACTAAATGCCAAGTGATAGCCCTATTTTCTCCTAGCTAAAGATTTTTATTTCTATAAATTTTCAAAAGAAAGAATTGAATAAATTTAATCATATTCATTAAAAAAAGTAGTACATAATATTAAACTTAGACTAATAAAGTGTATATATAGGGTGTGTTTGGTACGACGGAAAATATTTTTCAAGAAAATATTTTTTTGGAAAAAAAGTAAGTCTTATTCATTTTCCGGTGTTTGGTACGCAATTAAGGAAAATATTTTCTCAAGAGTATTCATATAAAATTTTGATACAATAAACACGAAGCCATAAACTTTCGAACCAACAACTTTCTGAAACCACAAATTTCATAAACTTCTTAACCGCAAAATTTCGAACCCGTAAACTTCGAAACACATAAACCTCCGAACTCATAATTTTGGAACTTGTAAAATTTTGAACCTGTAAATCGAAAGATGAAAAAAGTAAAACTGAAAATATATTACAAAAAATATTTTCCCGGGGGTGAGGGGGGTGCAAAAAAAAAATAGAAATTTAAATTACAAAAAAAGTAAGAAAAAAAAATTCTTGTGTGGGAGTGGGGGAGGGGCGGTGGGGGGAAAGGGGGGAGGGGTGTGGGGCTGCAGAAAAAAAAAACAGAAATTTAAAAACTACAAAAAAAAATTCTTGTGCGGGATTGGGGGTAGGGGTGGGGGTTAGGGAGGGGTGCAGGAAAAAAAAATTAAAATTAAAAAAAAAAAAGTAAAAATAAATATTTTTTTGCGGGGTTGGGGTGGGTTGGTGAGATTAAGAAATAGGGTGGGAAGGTTGAGAGGAGTTTTGGAAATGTTTTCCCTCTTCTTGATAGGGAAATTTTTTTCCTCCAATTAGAAGAAAATATTTTTCAAAACATTTAAGCCAACCAAATATGAAAAAATTAAAAAATATTTTTTTGAAAAATATTTTCAAAACATACCCACAGTGCTAAAATAAAAAAACTAAAAGGAATAGAGAGAAGCGTGACATCAACAGTTTCCCATATTATTGAGATGTTTTGGAATAAACTTTGATTCAAACTCCGTTCTTGGTTCCCAAGCTTATATGCAGTGGCAGTAACATAGCCAGAACTTTTATTAAGGGGATCAAAATATAAAAAAATAAATAAAAAATTAAAGAGTATCAATACTTAGTATATATACATATTTTAAAAAATTTATATAACTACACAGTATAATTTTTCGACTAAGTAGTATCCCGACACCCCTTGAAAGCATTGGTGGTGGATAGGTGTGAAAATATAACACTATACAAACTTACTACTACTTCAACTTGAAAATGAGACATAATTATAGCCGATCAAAGTTCACAAATCACAATTATATTACGATTTGAGTGATCAAATCAAGCTCAAAAGGTTCTAACTTGAACAAAATAAAATATAATGTAAGTTTGTTTTTTAATTATTTCGGTTAGAATCATAGCAAGTAGTGTATTATCACCTTATTTATGACTTAAACAATAATGAACAAATATAATTATGTGTAAACAAAAAATACCAATAAATTCTTTTCTTTTTATCAAAATGTTTCCTAAACTAAAAAATAAAAAAGGAAGAGAGCGATATCTTCTTTTTTTTTTTCCCCAGCAAGACAGCGACATCTATGTTGAAGTTTTCAGCGAAATAAACGTGGAATGTACCCTGCTGGTGCACTAAAGCTATCGGAATCGGCCCATTTGTTGTAGATTAGGACAGGATTGGGCCATGACCCGGGAAACTGGGACCAATCACTCCCATTCTGGAACCTAGGCCCAATAACTATACATAAGGAGGTGTATCTTTGCAATTAAATTCGCGTAATGGCTTTCTGGTCACTTAGACTTGTACCGGTTTGTAAAGCCGATACATGAACTTATATATTTTTTCATTAGAACACTTCAACGTGACAGAATGAATACTAATAAACACTTTCTGTTGAACGTGTTCGCCAATCGCTCTGACATGAATGCCATGTCACATGTTTAGTCTTTATTATATGACATGTGGATTTGGGGTCCTATATTATTAGGAAAAAATTAATCTTTAAAAATTTTAATTTCTTTTTCTTTCTCTTTTTTCTCCACCATACACACTCAATAGTCCACCAACAACTCCAACCTCAGCCATTTTCAACCATCATCATCTTCTTCATCTTATATGAAAGCTTCGTATTCAAATCATAATCGTCTACCACCGAATCACACCCTCCCCCCTTCACCCACCTTTTCCCAGTAAAATCTATTATTGTTCCACCAACCTAAATCATCCAAAAAGCCAATAAACGTTTATTTCAAAGTATTTCACTAAATGCCACCGGTATCAAAGCAACCTAATTTTTTTCTTTGAGATACTTTACGTTGTCTTTCAGCTGAGATGCTTTACATCTTTTTTCTGTTTTATTTAGACAAGTTGGAAAAAATTGCTAGAATTTATGTGAGTCTGACTATTTTGTCTGGCGTTCTGTGTGTGGGGGCAGGTTCAAAAGGTGTATTTGCCCTGAACTGTGGCCTGTGTATATAGCTTGTGTTAAGCAATCTGCCCTTTTCGAGCTCTACTGTTCTCTTTTACTTTGTTCATTTGTTGTGATATGTTGGTGGCTTCCTTGTTTTATTTTGTATTGACCTAGGCAGTTGTTGAAAGTTTGAGACAAGCTAATGCTTCCGAAATTCACGAAAATGGCATAAGATTATCTAGAAATTTTAATTTCCATATCTTTTTCCACTAAATCAGCACATAACAATTTGGACTATTTTTAGATTTGTTCTATCCTTGTGCAGTAGCCATTTAGTGAATGGGGAAGAGAAAGGGAAAAAGAAATGGGGATGGGGAGGGAAAGTATAATAGAAAATAAAAAAAAATTATAGGATGGGGGAGTTCGCTTGGGAAGATGAGAGAGGTGGAAGGGGAGGAGAAAAGAAAAGAGGAGAGAGAAACGCTTTTTTTTTCTTTTTCTTTTTCTTTTTTCTTTCTTATTTATATTTTATTCTATTTTTATTTTTTTTAATAAAAATAAAACTATTCACGCGCCTTGGCAGCGTGATTTGCACACAATTTAGCCAGTCAGCTGTGCCACTTCCACATAGGCTTGGTCAATGGTCAAATGTCTTTATTAATATTCATTCCGTCAAGTTGAAGTATTCAAATGAGAAAAATATAAGTTCATGTATCGGCTTTACAAACTGTACAAGTTTAAGTGGCCAGGAAGTTATTACGCTATTTGTCACGACCCCAAACCTAAACTGGTCGTGATGGCGCCTATCGTGATACTAGACTAGCCAATTTACTGAAAATAACATAAAAGATTCCCCTTTCATACATAAAATATCCAATAGTTCATTAAAAACATTTTTAAGCATTTCAACAATAATAATAACCAAAAATGTCTAAAACACAGCCCCCAACACCTGGAGTCAACCGTCATGAGCATCTAAGAGGTGATACAATCTAGCACTAATTCTTTACTACAAACAAGTCTGGGAAGTAAAGTAAAATGATAGAGTAGGAAAGAAGAATGGGCAAGCTGCGGACGCCGAGCAGCTACCTCACAATCTCCTAACAATGCTCCAAAAAGGGGTAGATCAACTACCGCTCAGCCCCAGTACCTGAATCTGCACACAAGGTGCAGGGAGTAACGTGAGTACGCCAACTCAGTAAGTAACAATCATAACTAAAGACTTGAGTGCATTGACGAGCATTTTAAAGATCATGTAAAACCATAATATAAGCAACATTAAAAATAATTTAATTTAAGTCAGGAATCTACATTCCGAATATTTCATAAAATCTCCAGTTTCCATTTAAAAACTCATTTAAAACATTTGTTCAACATTTTCATTAGAGGCTCAGTGTAAAGAAGAGTGAAAACAATAGTTTCGTAAAATATCAGCCCCTCGGGCACATTGTCACTCACAAATAAAGCCTCTCAGGCAAGCCTCTCAGTCACTCGTGACTCTATTCTCTTCGGTCAATGCTCACACTCAACGCTCTCACTCAACAGGTACCATATAACAACCACTACGACGTGCAGCCCGATCCATATAGTAACCGCTGCGGCGTGCAGCCCGATCCATAATAGGCGAATGCGCTCACTAGGGGTGTACAGACTCCGGAGGGGTTCCTACAGCCCAAGCGCTATATCGGTGCGGCGTGCAACCCGATACATACATACATACATACATACATATACATACATACATACATACATACATACATACATATATATACATACATACATACATACATACATACATACATACATACATACATACATACATATATATATATATATATATATATATATATATATCTAAAAAATACGGGATATCATATGATTTCAAATCAATACGCGGCTTAATAGTCGCTATGGGACAGACCAAGTCACAATCCCTGTCGGTGCACGCCCACACGCTCGTCACCTAGCATGTGCGTCACCTCATTTATCAAAACAATACGAAATACCGGGGTTTCATACCCTCAGGTCTAGATTTAAAATCGTTACTTACCTCAAATCGGACGAAAATCTACTCCGCAATGCCCTTGCCGCTCGACTCGGCAACGATCGCCCCGAATCTATCCAAATCAATATTATATCATTAATACATGCTAAAGGAACAAAGCCCACACACAAATTATCAATTTAAACCAAAGTTCCTGAAATTGGCCAAACCCGACCCCCGATCCCACGTCTCGGAATCCGACGAAACTCACAAAATCCGACAACCCATTTAACCACGAGTCCAACCATATCAAAATTACTAAATTCCGATAACAATTCGGCCTCCAAATCTTCAAATCTTATTTTCAAATCCCTAGGTCCAAATCCTCAATTTACACCTCAAAAACATGAAATATAGTCGGATTATTCGATGATAATTTAATATGATGGAGTAGAAATGATCACAAATGACTTACCTCAAGATTTCTCATGATTTCTTGCTCAAAAAATCGCCCAAGCCGTGTTCTTTCACCAAAAAATGTTAAAATGGGCTAAAAAAACATAACAACATTAAAAAAACTCAATTCTGGTCGCTAAAAGCTAATTCCCGTCGCTAAAAGTGTCAAATATGGTCGCTAAAGGTGCGCACCAGATCCTGTTGCACCAACAATATTTATTTTCAATAAAAAGGCTCTAACTCCACGATACGAACTCGGAATTCGATGATTCTTGTTCCTACGAGTCACAAATAATAATACGAACATAGCCCTTCAATCGAAACTCAATTTGGAGCTCATTTTCCCAGTGCGATACCCAATTCGCTCGTTAAACAATTAACTCATGTTCCGCGTTAAAAACTCAATCGCGACTTGATGAAATTAGACCAAACTTTCCAGATCACGCCTATAATTCATTATCAAAATCTTGGAAGTCTCGAAATCAAATTTCGACCTCTAGAACTAAAAATGGACCTTTGGATCATTACATGCTTATGCTCAAAACGACAAAAATCTTCTCAAAAACTCTTCCAAAACTTATCCGAGCCTCATGGGATCCCAACCAAGTATACTAACAAGTCCCATAATATGACACAAACTTAGTTGATGCCTCAAATTACATCAAACAATGCTAAAACCATGAATCACACCCCAATTCTAGTTTAATGAAACCAAGAACTTCCAACTTCTATATTCGATGCCGAAACCTATCAAATCAAGTCCGATTGACCTCAAATTTTTCACACAAGTCACAAATGACACTACGAACCTATTCCAACTTCCGGAATTCCATTCCGACCCCGATAACAAAATTTCCACTGCCGACCGAGAAGCACCAAATTTCCAATTTAGCCAATTCAAGCCTAATTCTACCACGGACCTCCAAATCACATTCCGGACGCGCTCCCAAGTCCAAAATCACCTAACGGAGCTAACCAAATCATAAAAATTCAAATTCGAGATCGAATACTAAAAAGTCAAAACTTGGTCAAACCTTCCAAATTTAAAGCTTCAAGATGAGAATTGTTGTTCCAAATCTATTCCGATTATCCTGAAAACCAAAAACGACGATTTACATAAGTCATAATACATCATAAGGGGCTAGTCATACCCGAGAACTGGCGAGCAAAGTGCAAATTCTCAAAACGACCGGTCGGGTCGTTACACCATTAAAATTTGAACCTTGAATTTGATGGTTTGGCTAAATAGGCATAATACAAAAGCAAGACTTCAACCTTGGCTTCACCTGACAAATATATCCTTCAACTTTGGGTGTGCACAAGTAGGGACCTCAACTTGTATAAAGTTGAACATGTAAACACAAATATTGACGAGGCCACTGACATGACATATAAATTTTGGAGGTGTCTAGATGGTCATTTTATAAGTTGAAGTGTTCAACTGACAAAGTGGAGACATGTTGAGGTGCCTACTTGTGCACACCTAAAGTTAGAGGGCATGCTTTCCAGTTGAGGCCAAATTTGAGGGCATGTTTATGTATTATGCCGGCGAAATACCTAAATAGCCCTTAAAGTTGACATGTACCGTAAGTTAGACACTCTAACTTAGATAATGACTAGATAAACACTTTAACTTGATTGAAGTGTGTCTCTTGAGCTCCTCATGCTCACATGGCAACTTGCGCGCGTATATCTGATCATGTTAGAGCTAGTGAATACTTTTTTTATTTTTGGTAATCAGATTTTACAATGTATTTCTATGCGTGTCCCGTATTTTATCTATCTTTCTTCTTTATTTTTCTCATTTTGTTTCACTCACATAGAAATAGATTGTAAAATCTAATTACCAAAAATAACAATTTCATTCACGCGCTCTAACATGATCAGAGACAAACAAGTCGCCATATGAGCCTGAGACACACCTCAGCCAAGTTAAAGTGCTTATTCGGTGCACTACCTAAGTTGGAGTATCTAACTTACAAAACGTGTCAAGTTTAAGGGGCCATATCTATATTTAGCCTAATGGATTTAAAAAGAATTAGAAAAATAATCTAAATATTTATTCACCCAATCGCTTAAACTAAAAATAATTCTCAGATATATATATATATATATATATATATATATAGGATGGATGTCACTCATTGCAGGCGTGCAAGTATTTTTTTTCTTCATTAGACAACATACAAACCCCACTTTTCATTTTCCCTTCCCCACAATTGAGAAAATATAAGGAAAAAGGGATGAATACTAAAGAAAAGATAAGTAAAAGTAAAGGAAATCACACAAAATTACTGGATATATTTCATTGTTTTATTACATCAACATGTGTATAATTATATAAAAGAAAATAAGTATGTTAGATTTACAAATAAATTAGGAACATGTCATAGGTAAGTATGAAACATGTTGTCACTAATGTAACATGAAACACCCAAGATTCAAGATAAGAAAGGGGGAAAAAAGGATAATGAACAAAGAACGTCATGAGTTCAAAATTTCTAGCACTTCTTTTTAATTTAGTGTAGGAGTAACTAATTGTTTTCTCCCTGACTTACTTCAACTAATAATCTTTAATGTCTTGATTACTCCTTAAATTAGGATTGGTATTAACAACTATAGATTCAGTGGAAACACTATTTTTTACATGCTTGAGCTGCCATTCTTATATAAACTCAACAATGAGTACGCAAAAGAAACATTTAAAAAAAGGCAGTAAAAGCTACAAAAATAAATTTTAACCACTTAAAGGAAAAAAGGGAAGTATTGATAAAAACCTGAGTACCAACATTCTGAGAATTCTGTAAAGATTTATGAGTAACTGTTGATAGAGCTGCAGTTTGCATTGTTGCATCCGTAGTAGGAGAAGGAGAAGGTGAAACCTCAAAAGTGAGTTTAGTTTCAGAGTTTTGAAGAGTTTGTGATGATGTTGTTGGCACCATTTGCAGACAAAAAGAGCAGATGTAAATCAAGAACTTAAATCAGAAGAGTCATTAACGGAGGAAAATATAACTGCAGGGAAAAAAGAAGTTTTGATAGTTCACTTTAGCATCAAGAAAAGACTCAAGTGGAAGAGTTGATATATTATTGACTAGCTAGTAACTTAGTAAGTACAATACTAATAAAGATGAGCAAGGAAATTAGTGTAGTTGGTCAAAGAAACATTGGTTACATAAGTACTAATTAACATGATGTGTAGGGTATTCTAAATCAATAATCTATGTGATATATCTTTCTCTAATGTTGAACTGAAATCAAGCCAATCGCAAACTGAATGCGTGCCTATTTGTGCCCCAGTTATGGGCGTAGGGTGCGACGGTGGATCTAGCCTTATGGTATCGAGTCCATTTGTATCCAATACTTTTAATACAAAGTATAAATATATCTGCAAAAATTTACTAATGTTTCAAAGAATAGTATATTTGAGCCCGTTATTTAGAAATATAATGGGTTCAATGCTAAAGAACCTTAAAAATTGAACTCATAGAGTGTAAATCCTGAATCCATTGGATGCTGGTCCTTGAGGCTAAAGTAATATAAAAAAACTGATCTGTTTAGATTTGAGTTTATGGATATATGATATGTGTTTTTTTTACATATTATCACTTAATCCTGATAAATAAATATATGCTTTAATATTAATATATCACTTAACTAAATTAGTTGATTATGTGGTTCGGAAAAATTAAGGACACTAATAGCATGTTTGGCCAATGTATACGGCCACAATCGGAGGAGTCCGATTTTGAAGTCTCTGTTGTGCCGAGCCCGAGCTCGGAAGGCTCGAAGAAAAGTTCGAGCCCAATCTCAGAATGCATACCTCGAGAGAGCACATCGAGGCCCGACACGGCCTACCTCGAGGCAGTGCAATATCGATGACAGTCAAGAAAAAACGGGAATTTCTCAAGGGCATATAGGTCATGGCGCAAATCTCAGGATTGGTTCTTACAAATCCGTGCTAGGCGGTTATACAGCTGTACCAATAGTATTTTAACTGTAAATAGAAATGTATTTACCCCCTCCTATATAAAGGGGACTCCAATTATATGTAAATATCATCACTCACTGCAATAGGACATTCTACTATGCTATTATTGCTTTCTGTGTTCAAGATTATTCTTCAGCCTTATTGTTCTTCATTTATTGTTCATTATTTATTACTATTAACTGACCTCGAGACCCCGAGGCTATCGATCTCGAGGCCTCCACTCCTTTAACAACACTGGTTTGGTTATTATTTCAGCTTACTTACACTCACCATTTCTACTCACTTACACTTAATATTTCTTGCCTACTTACTAGTATTGAAATAAATCACATATTTTTAGATCCACAAATCAAATATAATTGTTAACACCATTTTCGAGGTAAACAGTTTGGCGCCCACCGTGGAGCTAAAGATAATAGTGATTGTTTTGGTGCTAGTTTTCTGATAACACATGTTATTCTTCACACTTTTTCTTATCCAAAGATTCTTTGATTTCAGGTCAAAATATGTTTAACTCAGCAAACGCACATGGAAACGACGGTCTCGAGTTCCATGGAGAAAACAGTACAACAACTTCAAGGGCCGGTGTACCACTGCTCAACCGTGGGGTAGCACCAGCACCTAACCCAGTCGACGTTGGTTCACATATTGCTTTGGACGTCGATTTGAACACTGGCATTGAAGGAAGTGTACGCGAAGGGGACCAACCTGATGCACAAAGGACACAGGCTCGAGAAGAAAGAGAAGTTAGTCTACAAGTAAGTTTTGAGATGTTGCAAGCACAACAAGTTGCTATCGCTCAGTTACAGATTCAGCAAAAGAGTTCGAGCGGAGCAGGACCAGAAACGGCTCCTCGAGTTGAGCCAACCCCAGAAAGATCAAGTAACAACGGGTCGGGAGATGAACCCACCATTATGAAAATGCTCAAGGAACTCACCAAGAAAATCGAGTCAGGAGAAAAGAAGATAGAGGACAATGATAAGAAAGTGGAAACCTACAACTTGAGGGTCGACCAGATCACGGGAGCACCTCCGGTCTTGAAGGGACTGGATTTGAAGAAGTTTGTGCAGAAACTATTCCCACTGAGTGCGGCTCCGAAGCCCATTCTGAAGAAGTTCAGAATGCCCGACATCCCAAAATACAACGGGAACACAGATCCCAACGAGCACATCACCACATATACTTGTGTTATAAAAGGAGATGATTTGAGGGACGACGAGATCGAGTCTGTCCTACTGAAGAAATTTGGAGAAACCTTGTCCAAGGGGGCTATGATGTGGTACAATAACCTGCCCCCAAACTCAATAGACTCGTTTGCCATGTTGGCAGACTCATTTGTAAAGGCACATGCTGGTGCCATAAAGTTTGCAATGAGGAAGTCCGATGTATTCAAAATCAAGAAAAAAGAGAACGAGATGTTGAGGGAGTTCGTCTACCATTTTCGGATGCAGCGAATAGAGTTACCTCTAGTCTTCGATGACTGGGTCGTACAAGCTTTCACTCAGGGGATGAATGAACAAAGCTCGATAGCTTTGAGGCAGCTGAAACAAAACTTGATCGAGTATCCCGCCGTGACTTGGGCGGATGTGCATAACATGTACCAGTCAAAAATCAGGGTCAAGGACGGCCAGTTGGGAGCCCCCTCGGGCTCAGTTTATCCAAGAAGGCTACTAGCAAAGGAATCGAGGAGTGAAGAAAGGGAACCAAGGTTGAACAAGGAAAGATATCAGCCATACATCGGAGACAGAAGGAACACTTCAAGGCGCAACATACCTAGAAATGATCAAAGAGTAGATCGAGGTCAGAATTCTCAGGGACTCATGAGTAAGACCTGGTTCGATAGGCACTTGGAACCACTGGAGGCACCCCGATTGTCAGAATACAACTTCAACATCGATGCCTCAGACATCGTATCAGCCATTGGCAAAATTAGGGATACTAGATGGCCCAAGCCCATATAGACCGATCATTCTAAAAGAAATCCCAACGTAATGTGCAAGTATCATGGTACTTATGGTCATAGGACCGAGGACTGCAGACAGCTTCGAGAAGAGGTAGCTCGATTATTCAACGAAGGGTACCTTCGAGAATTTCTCAGCGACCAGGCTAAGAACCATTTTCGAGAGCAAGATGCAAACATGAAGAATTAACCAGAAGAGCCCCAACATGCCATTCACATGATCATCGGAGGAGTCGACGTCCCATAGGGACCCATATTCAAACGAACAAAAGTATCCATCACAAGGGAAAAGTGGACTCGGGACTACATACCCGAGGACACTCTTACATTCAGCGAGGAAGACATCGAGGCCCTATCTCAGCCTCACAATGACGCACTGGTAATTTCTATCCGTTTAAATAAAGTTCAAGTTCAACGTGTTCTCGTGGATCCAAATATCTCAACAAACATAATCAGATCAAGGGCCGTGGATCAGCTCGGGCTGCTCGACCAAATCATACCCGCCTCTCGAGTCCTGAATGGATTCAACATGGCGAGTGAAACAACGAAGGGGGAAATCATCCTCCCAGTCAACGTGGCCGGAACCATACAAGACACCAAGTTTCATGTCATCGAAGGCGACATGAGGTATAATGCTCTACTTGGAAGGCCATGGATCCATAGCATGAGGCAGTGCCATCAACTCTTCATCAATGATGAAGTTCCCAACAAACGATGGCGTAAAAACAGTGTATGGAGAGCAACATGCAGCTAAGGAGATGTTTGCGGTGCACGACTTGGCACCGGTATCGACATCACGTACCTTGGAGAAGTCAAAAGACAAACAGGTAACCAAATAACAATCACAACATGTAGCCTCGGTTGAGCTCGAGGGACAGGAGCCCGATGGACAGGTGGTCGAGGACAAAGAAGAAGATTTCCTCACCCCTCGAGCCTTCGTTGACACCGAGGAGTCAGATGCAATGAAGTCCACAGTCGAAGAACTCGAGCAGGCCGTATTGATTGAGCATCTTCCGGAACGAAAGGTATACCTGGGAACGAGATTAACCCCCAAACTTAGGAAAAATTCATTCAATTTCTTATTAATAACATTGATTGCTTCACTTGGTCCCACTTAGATATGACAGGGATCCCACCGGAGATAACCACCCATTGACTAAGCGTCAACCCCAGGTTCAAACCGGTAAAGCAAAAAAGGAGACCTCAGTCCGAGGTAAAACATATATTCATCAAAGATGAGGTAACCAAACTTCTCAAAATAGGATCCATTAGGGAAGTAAAGTATCCCGAATGGCTAGCTAACGTAGTGGTAGTCCTTAAAAAGGGAAATAAACTTAGAATGTGTGTAGATTATATATTTGAACAAAGCATGCCCTAAAGATTCTTTCCCACTGCCCAACATCGATCGATTGATCGACGCCGCGACTGGCCACGAGATCCTTACTTTTCTCAATGCCTACTCCGGGGACAATCTAATTCAAATGAACTCGGAGGATCGGGAAAAGACGTAGTTCATCACAAAGTATGGTACGTATTGCTATAATGTAATGCCCTTTGGGATAAAAAATGCGGGAGAAACATATCAACACCTAGTTAATAAGATGTTAGAACATCAAATAGGCAAATCTATGGAAGTTTACATTGATGACATGCTAGTTAAGTCCCTGCGCGCAAAGGACCCATTGACCCATTTGCAGGTAACGTTTGATATCTTAAGAGAGTACAACATGAAACTCAACCCTGAGAAGTGCGCTTTCGGAGTCGGCTCGGGAAAATTCTTGGGCTTCATGGTGTCGAACAGGGGGATCAAAATCAAACCCGACAAAATCAAAGCTATCGAGGAAATCACCGTCGTGAACAATGTAAAAGTCGTACAACGGCTAACCAAAAGGATAGCTACCCTAGGCCGGTTTAACTCGAGGTGTTCAGATCGGATACATCATTTCTTCTCCCTACTCAAGAACAAAAACAACTTCGCATGGACTCCGTAGTGTCAACAAGCCGTGGAAGAATTAAAACGATATCTCTCGAGCCCGCCCTTGCTTCATACTCTGAAGGAGGACGAGACACTATATTTGTATTTGGCTGTGTCTGAGGTAGCGGTAAGTGGCGTGTTGGTTCGAGAAGAGCAAGTTACATAATTTCCTGTCTATTATGTAAGTCGGACCCTAGGATACGCTGAAACCTGGTATCCGCATTTAGAAAAATTAGCCCTTGCATTAATAAGTGCATCTAGGAAGATGAAACTGTATTTTCAATGCGATCCTATATGTGTACTAACTACATATCCACTTTGAAACATTTTTCATAAGCCCGAATTATCGGGCCGATTGGCCAAATGGGCCATCGAACTTGGAGGGTATGATATCGAGTATCAACCTCGAACGACTATCAAGTCTCAAATTTTCGCAGACTTCATGGGCGATTTTATGCCTTCCCTCATGCCCGAAGTAGAAAAGGAGCTCTTGTTAAAAATAGGCACATCATCGGGGATATGGACCCTCTTCACTGACGGTGCCTCGAATGTGAAAGGGTTCGGGCTCGGTATAGTTCTAAAACCGCCTACGGGCAACATCATTAGACAATCTATAAACACTTTGAAATTGACCAACAATGAGGCCGAGTATGAGGCCATGATTGCAGGTCTCGAACTAGCCAAGGTCCTGGGAGCAGAGGTCATCGAGGCAAAATGTGACTCTCTTTTGGTAGTAAACCAAGTGAATGGATGCTTCGAGGTTCGAGAAGATAGGATGCAAAGGTACTTAGACAAGCTTCAAGTGACATTGCATCGCTTCAAAGAGTGGACCCTGGTCCATGTACCTCGAGAACAGAATAGCGAGGCAGATGCACTCGCAAACTTGGGGTCATCTGTTGAAGAAGATGACATAGTCCCGGGGACTATCATACAACTATCAAGGTCGGTAATCGAAGAGGGTCATGCAGGAATTAACTCGACAAGTCTAACATGGGATTGGAAGAATAAGTACGTCGAGTACTTGAAACTCGAGAAGCTCCCCACGGACCCAAAAGAATCGAGGGCCCTCCGAGCCAAAGCAGCCCGATTTTCACTCGATGAGAATAGAACATTGTATAGGAGGACCTTTGACGGACCACTGGAAGTATGCTTGGTACCGGGGGACACTGAGTACGTACTACGAGAAATTCATGAGGGCACTTGTGGCAATCACTCCGGTGCCGACTCCTTGGTTCGAAAGGTGATCAGAGCAGGTTATTACTGGGATATCATGGAAAAGGACACCAATGAGTTCGTTCAAAGATGTGATAAATGCCAACGATTTGCACCAATGATCCATACCCGGTGAACAACTACACTCGGTCCTATCCCCGTGGCCATTCATGAAATGGGGGATGGACATTGTCGGCCCCCTACCAACAACGTCAGGTAAAGCTAGATTTATCTTATTTATGACTGGCTACTTCTCAAATGGATAGAAGCGTAGGCCTTCGAGAAGATAAAAGAAAAAGAAGTCATCGACTTCATATTGGACCATATCATATGTCGATTCGTGATTCCCTCCGAGATAACATGCGATAATTTGGAAGCAGTTCATTGGCAGCAAAGTAACAAAATTCCTCGAAGACCATAAAATCAAAATGATCTTATCAGCGCCTTATCACCCAACTGCAAATGGTCAAGCCGAGTCCACAAACAAAACCATCATCCAAAACTTGAAGAAAAGGTTAGATGATGCGAAGGGGAAATGGAGAGAAGTGTTTCCCGAGGTATTATGGGCATATCGAACAATATCGAAGTTGAGCATAAGGGAGACCCCGCTTTCTCTAGTATATGGGTCTGAGTCATTGATCCTAGTCGAAGTCGGGGAACCGAGCGTCAGATTTCAATATACCACCGAGGACTCAAACAACGAGGCCATGAACACCTCCCTCGAGCTACTAGATGAAAAACGTGAGGCCGCACTAGTTTTAATGGATGCTAAAAAACAAAGGATCAAAAGGTACTACAACAGAAGAACGAACCTCCACTACTTCAGAGTCGGGGACTTAGTTCTAAGGAAAGTCACCCTCAATACTCTAAACCCAAATGAAGGTAAGCTAGGCCCTAACTGGGAGGGACCGTACCGTGTCCTCGGAGTCGTGGGCAAAGGATCCTATAAACTCGGCATGATGGAAGGCGAGAAACTACCAAACAATTGGAATATATCATTGCTCAAACGCTACTATTGCTGAGGTACGACCTTCTCCCTTTTTCATTTATATTTTACACTAACTCCTTGCAGGTGTTCGATTGGAGATATCGAAGCACCCTTCAACTCAAGACCTTGGGTTTTAAAGCATGCGTTGCACTCTTTTTCCCTTAGATGGGGTTTTATCCCAAATGGGTTTTACCTGCAAGGTTTTTGACGAGGCAACATCTATGTGCTACCTAAGGAAAGTCAACAAGTATTCAAGGCTTTTTTTCAATCAACCTCGAATACTGGGGGGGGGGGCATCACCCTCATAATTTACATTCTCGGAGAAAACAACTCATGCCAAGGATGACCTCGAAGGAGAATGTTGTAACGGGACAAACAATCAAATGAACCGCGTCCATGTAGAATAGTCGAGCCCCCGATGGCAAAAACATGTACGCATATATCAATTACTCAAAGAAGCATTCTTGTTATATCAAAACACTTTTTGCCTCAAAGAAGTCTATTATTTTCACTATTAAAGGATCAAGGGAACCCGAATACTCGGGGACTGTCATCGACAGTCAACACGATGAGCCATCAAAAACTCGAGCCTATAAGACCTCAACGAGGCATACTTGAACTCATAAGACCTCAATGAGGCAAACTCGAACTTATAAGACCTCAATGAGGCATACATGAACTTATAAGACCTTAAAAAAGGCATCCTCTCGATATTAAGGCCAAGGACGTCTCACTCGGGGACTAAAGGCTATGGCCATATAAAAGACTACGGTCATATGAAAAGGCTATGGCTGAAATAATGCGGCTCGGAGATGTCTGACTTCCTCCATAAAACAAAATTCCTTCAAATACTTCGAAAAACCAGTTAAATCAGGCTACCTTCGACATAAGCAAAGGGGCTTCGATAAAATCAGCCCCAAAAAATGTGAAGGCTTCGAAAACGTCAGCCTTCGAGAAAACCCTAAGAGGAATTCAATTATCATTGCACATCGACTTGCAAACGAGGTTCCAATAAGTCGAACCATCGAAAAATCGAACGAATATAAAAACATGCCAAGGCATGACAAAAATTTTACTAAGTCTTTAGCTAGAAAGAGGAAAAATTGTAGCCATTTTGGAGGTCGAATTGACCCAATCTAAGAAGAGCCTAAGGGCTGATTTGTAAGAGCCTAAGGGTCGATATGTAAGAGCCTAAGGGCCAACCTAAAAAGCCTAAGGGCCAATCTAAAGAGCCTAAGGGCCAACTTAAAAGAGCCTAAGGGCAAACCTAAAAGAGCCTAAGGGCCGATGTTTTAAAGCCTAAGGGCCGACACATAAAGAACCTAAAGGCCAAAGCACACCGTGCTCGAGACCTTACCCAGTTCGAACTCGAAATTCCCGAGCCAATGCTTGGATCGAAGATCGAACCTTAAATGGTAAACTATTATCAATCATTGATCAAAACACAAAACCTAAGGGTATTATATTCTTGGTCCAATACATCGGACTGATCGTCAACAACACCAAATCCCATTTCAAAGGTAAAGTAAAGACATGAATTATCGCAAAATGAAGATGAAACAAAAGATTCTTTTATATTCAGATGGTGTTCACAAAAGTATATTTACAAAGCTCCCACACGGAGCCCTTACAAAAAAGAAGGAAAATGAAAGAAGCCTAGTCTACTGTCGGGGTCACTCGATCGGAGGTAGTTACCTCAGGAGTTGCATCTTCGATGGCTTGACCTTCGACAGCCTGATCATCGGTGGCCTCTTCCTCCCCGGGGACTTCGTCGTTTTCCCACCCACTCTCGGAGCCGCTGGAAGAATCCTCATCAAAAGAGAGAAATGCCGCTGCCTCTTCTTCCAAGGCCTTCACCTTCTCGATATCAGTAGAAATATCAAAGCCTTCAACTCTCACATCCTCGAGGGCTTGCCTTCAAGATTCCAGCCAAGCTTGATTGATGGCCCGTGTTAACTTAAGCTCTACCGCATCGACTGTCTTCTTAGCCCAAGCATTGGCAGCAGTAGCATCGGTCCGATATGTAGTCATGATTGCATCAGCTTCGGACAAGACTTTGGATAATTCTGCGGCCGACTCAGTATGAAGGTCCTTATATTTACGACTTTCTTCCTTTGCACCCTGAAGTTGGTGCTCAGTGTAATGTCCTGACCGGTTGTTTTGAGATATAACGCATCATTTGGCGGTTGGAGGCCATGAGAAGCTCCATTTCAGGTATTATGACTTGTAGGCATGGTCGGAATCGAATTCTGGAATTCGGAGTCGAATTGGAAGGAAAATTCTCATTTCGAAAGCCTTTAGATAGAAGAACTGACTAAGATTGGATTTATGAGTAAACGACCTCATAATCAGGATTTGAAGGTTACAACCGGTTTGTAAGATGATTTCGGACTTGGGCTTATGTTTGGATCGGGTTTTGGATGACCTGGTAGTGTTTCAGCGCATATTGTGGAAGTTAGCATTTTAGAAGAAATTTCATAAGTCTGGGTTGAAGTGCATTTCGGTGTTCTTGATGTCTGTTTGGGATTCCGAGTCTGGGAATAGCTCCGTATGGTGATTCTGGTGTTGGGAGCGCGATCATAAGTGAATTCGGAGGTCCGTAGGTCATTTTGAAGTCATTTGGCTAAAGATAGAAATTTGGAGGTTTTTGAGAAGTCCGATCGGAAGTGGGAATTTTGATATCGGGGTCTAATTCTGATTCTGAAAGTTGGAGCATGCCTGTAATGTTGAATGTGACTTGTGTGCAAAATTTGGGGTCAATCGGATGTGATTTGATAGGTTTCGGCATCGAAGGTAGAAGTTGGAAATTTCAAAGTTCATAAAGATTGAATTGAGTTGCGATCCAGTATTTCGATGTTATTTGATGTGATTTGAGGCCTCGAGCAGGTCCACATTATATTTTGGAACAGTTTGGTGTGATTTGACGGGGTCCCGGGGGCCTCAGGTGGATTCCGGGTGGTTAACGAATCAAATTTGGAGTTGAGAAAGGGCTAAAGCATCTGGTGTCTGGTGAGACCGCACCTGCTGTCGCGCCCCCTTTTTCCTCGCGGAGATCGGGTTTGTGACATTCTGACAACTATTTTAAAGGAAGAGGGTTATTAAAATAGAAGAGTCGCCACCTAACGATTTTTTAAGGTGCGTTAGGGCACCTAGAGTAATTAACTCATGAAACTAGTTTGCATCACCATAGATCGGGTAAGGGCTTGAAATTATCCCGAGGGGAAGGTATTAGTCACCCCTCAAGATCCACAAATGTGGTTCCTGACCAAATAGTTTTCGTGAATTTGTACAATTAACAAATAACAGGTAAAGAGGCTCAAGTAAGAGGGGATTTCAAATAAGTGTTCAAGTTATTGAATTTTGGAAAGGAAAAGAACTAATATAATATTTAATGGAGGGATATCCTAGGTTTAACATAATATGGATCACATCAATTCAATACCCGATAGACACTCCTCAAAGAGGGGCTACACGTGGTATTAGCGCAGCGGTCATCATATCCATATTCTACCCTTTCCCGCCCGTAAAGGTGATTAAAGCGCGTGTTTGGTCATAAGCTCTATTGCGTGCTATTACCCGTCCCATCCTATCGGTCCCGGAGGGGGATAGGACTACTATCCTAAAAGGAAGTACTAGGCTGACCCCTAGGTTTAAAGGACAAGATTCTAAGCGACAAACAACGATAACTAGGATTGCAGATAAGGGGAAAACAAATAAGAGCAGATACGAGGCCCAAGTATTCCTCCACAGATTATGCACATAATTAACACGACTCAAATACAAGTAAGGCCTTGTTAACTTCAGAATCCTAAGGCATGATATCTAGGCTAGAATGAAATAGTGAGGCAGCTTTATTACTGAATTCAGAGAAGGAATTTTATCAGTTTCTTACTTACTGATTTTTAACCTGTTAATAATCAAGCAGCAGGTATAAAGGAGTATACTTTCAGTTTTTTTAACAGGTTTAGAACCTAAGGCTTGCCTAGGCGTACCAATTACTATAGAAAGTTGTTCAAGTCGTACTGTTCAAAATGTCCATATTTTAGGAAATAGTTAGTGAACGTGGATGAGTCTGTTTTATCCATAATCAGGCTAGGGGTGCTTAAAAGAATACAAATGCAATCCTAAGAAGCATGATATCTAATGCAAAGAAAATGCAGAATGATTCAAAACCTAAATATGATATTCTGAATGCATGAGTGTTTCAGTGTCAGAACGTGTTTAGAAAAAATGTAGAAGGACTTATTTATTACGCATTTGTCTTAAGGCAGAACATCGCAGTTTCACAAAAACACTTGTTTATTAGTTTGTTAAGCCTAATACATGATTCTTAGGTGTACATGGCAGCATATAAAGTAATGCAAAGTACATATTCTAACAAAGGACCTTTCCTAAATGACATGAGGATGAACATGCTGAAACAATATCCACAGAACCCAAGGAATATGATTTCTCATGCAAGATCAATAGTTGTTGGGTTAATATTATTACTTAGCCTAGAAACAGGATTTCTAAGTGGTGATCATGGCCGAATAAGATGCTGAAGCAGTAAACCTAAGAACATGATATCTATGGCATGCTTGGAATGCATTGAGCCCTAAGCATGGATTCTAATGCACACATAGGAAATATAAACCTAAGGAATGCCTACCCATTAGTAGAGCTAACCTATGTAACTACCCTCCCCTTTTCACTATCCATCTCCAAATATTCGTTTACAAATTATTACAGGACATGAATTATGAATTACATAACCAAAGAAAAATAAGAAGTTACTTCTATAGGGAGCCTTCACTTAGGCCCAGATCCTCCAAACCTCAATGCCTTTAGTGTTTCATAGCCTTTCATAGTCCGGGTGTGTCAAAGTTCCCTAAGGACCTCAGGGGCTCCCGGGCAGTGCTCACACCCAGACATAGTAACCAAGAGTTAAACATGTGCAGTGTGGAAATACCAGCCTCAGTGAGTCAAAGTTCAGAGGGAACTCAAGAGGTTCCCAAAGCAGTGCTCACACTGAGGGGGTGGAACTTAAGAATCTAGGAGTAAAGTGAAGTGCTAGGGATGAGTTTGAAAAGGTTTTTGACAGAGATTTAGTAGGAAAACAGTTTAAACAAGAAAGACTGATTCAAAAGAAATGAGTTTTGAAAAAAATAGTAGAATATTTTTATTCAGTAAAATAGTTTGAAAAGAGTAGGGCAGCCAAAACAAACAACATTCTAATCTTAGGAACAACACATGTAGAACAAGAACTAGGATAAGTTCAGCAACCACAAACAGGGTAATGAGGAGCTGGGGACAAATATAGAGCATGTAAGTGTAAGCACACAGTGGGCAGAGTCCTACATGGTTTCATAGTCACAGAAGTCCTAAGGGGATTCAAGGGTCTAAAGTACAGTAGGTATTTCAGAACTACATAGAACAAAGCAATCATAAAGTACATGTTATACTACCACACAGAAGTTTAGACTAATAATCAGAGAAACATGATTGAATTAGAATCTAAAAGGGGATATAAACATGCTGAGTCTAAAGAAGGGAGCACATTTAGGGACATGCTAATAAGCCATGAAACGGACAGATTAGTTGCAAGTTGAACAACAGAACCATAAGTAAAAACAAACTAAGAACATGATGAATTGAAGTAATAAAAGAATCATGTTGTTTTTGAGACTTGAATTGAAATTAGGACATACTAGTATAAGAGATAGTAAACACAGAATGAGCAAGAGAGATAGCACAATAGTTAACCTTGGCTTGCAGCCGGCTAACAATTAGACAGTAGCAAGTAGCACAAGAGAAATAGAGCAGAGATTTTAAGTGTAAGAGATAGTTTTGAACAACAGTGTTCGTGTCTTTTCTGTCCTAAAGAGAGCATAATATAATAGTTTTAAGGCTAGGTAAATAAGGTAGGAATCATGATAGCATAATAATTGAGGAACTCAGAATCAATCAATCAGAGAATTAAGGCAAGTACTCCCTTAGGTTAAGGGAATTAATTCAAACAGTAAGAACCAGTAATATATAAGGCAAGAAGAATCGGTACATGATTAATAAGGAAGGAATCAATTTGTTCAGTAGTTATAGAATTCGGAATAAGTTAAAATAAGAATAAGCCCAAGTCTTCCCTTAATTAAGGGAGTCATTTCAAGCAGTCAAGAAGAGGTAGCAAATAAGGAAAGAATTCACATAGCAGGAGTATAACAATCAAGGAAAGAATTCAAACATTGTAAGTACAAAATAAGTAATTAGAGCTAGGTACATAAAGTCTAATTAAGGAAATAACAGTACGAATCAATTAATAGTGCAGTCAACCACATAATAAGGTAAGAGAATGATTCAAAGTTGTAAAAACAAGAAAGTAGTCGGAAATCAGTAAAAAAGTATCAACACAGGAAATCAGGGGTTCGAAATTAGTACTAATTAAGGGAAAGCCTCATGTATTTAAGGAAATATTCCGAATCAGTAGAGAATATCGTGTGAAAATCAGTATGGTACTACTCACAATCATTCAGGGATTCAAGAATGTTAAAAATAGTACTGATTTAAGCGGGACAAACACACATTAGGCAAGAAGCAATAGAATCAAAAGTCCAATAGCATAGCAAAGTAAGAATCACATAGAATCAGGATTCAGGCCAGCACATAGTATTAATTAACAGGACATTATGAGCATGAGTGCAATAAACATGTAATAGACAAAATCAAAATCACAAGGGTAATCATGATATAGGCAAAAGTGAATAGTCAGAAAACCCTAATAAGTACGGTAGGGTAAAATCACAGGAAGAATTAGGGGTTACTCATGGGGAAACACATACAAATCGAAGGAACAAATCAATAAAGACATACTCAGGATTAGAATACAGTGTTAAAACTTAAGTTTTAACATAATAAATCGTGATAAAAATGATATTTAACAAAACCGTTTAAGCATATGAGAAAAAAATCACAGGACAACACTTAAACTTTGAGAAAATCATTTTTGAAGAAAAGGTTTTAGAAAACCCTAGTTGGAAGTGAAAAATATAGAAAACCTTTAAAGAAACATCATAATAACTCGTAATAGACATAGATCTATTGTAGATCTAAAAGGATCGGAAGTTTCAAACATTAGGGTTTTATAGAAAACCTCAGAGAAGATGAGAAGAACCTCGAACAGCACTGGCTCGAGCCTCAAGGGTCATAAACCTTACTCGAAATCAAGATTTGGAGGCTTGAAGTAAACAGAAACACCATGGGTGTGAGTAGATAGGTCCTTTCCCTTTGAGGGCCTTAGGGATGACATTACCGGCATAAGAGAGCCATGAGAGCAGGAGGTGATGAAGGTTTCAAGGTCTCTGGCGAGGGGTGGCCGGAGAATATGAATAGAGTCATCGGAAGCTGAAGAGACAGATGTCTCTAGAAGAGACTTAGAGAGAGAGAGTGAGATCAGAGTAGAGAGATGAGAGACGGTGAGCAAATGAGAGGGGTTGGGGGGTTAGTTCGAATTAATTAAGGAAATAATAGGATTACAAATAATATATTGAACTGGGAAACATGTTGAAATTATTTATAATATAATTTATGAATAATTATTGAATACAAAAAATACTAAATAAATAGAAAATACGAAATATTGTGGAGAAAATACCACTCACATCAAAAGTGATTTTAAAGGTAACATGTAGGTTTGAAAATAATTTTGAGGAAAAATTGGGTATCAACACCTGCGCAATAAGCACCGCAAGTGCGGCTTTGGCGTCGCAGATGCGGAAATGGCTGGCTTAGCTGGGGGCGCAGGTGCGAGGTTATTTCCGCACATGCGAAGGCGCAGATGCGGAAGAGAGAGCTCATGTGCGAGTTTTGGCTGGAGCTGGGGAAGCCGTAGGTGCGGGTGCTTGGGCGCACTTGCGGGACCCTTCGGCAGTGCATATTTATTTATTGTTGGTTCGGGCCGTTCGGTCCTCGGCTTTTCCTGCGCATGATATTTGTTAAATACCATCTGTGATTTGAACTGTTAAATTTCCTTAAGATGTAAATTGCTAATTGAAATGACGGAAACTGGGATTCATAAATTTATGGAAAAAAGTTGTTCTTTCCCGTTGATTATTTGTTATTTGATTTTAATACCCATGTTTGACATCACACATGATTATATTGAATTGACCTCTAGCAAGTGTCAAAGTCGACCTCTCGTCACTACCTCTTCGAGGTTACGCGGGATACTTACTGAGTACACGTTGTTTTAGTACTCATGCTACACTTGTTGTGCATTTTGTTGCACATGTACATGCATATCTAGTGGCCCCGCTAGACGCAGTGGTGTGGATGATATGGGGACTTAGGCGAGTTGCTCCTCTCGAGATGACCCGCAGCCGGCAGAGTCTCCCTCAAACGTATTGTATTCTATTTTAAATTCTTTGTCCAGTTTGTACTCCGGACAAATATTGTATTACATGTATACTTCCTAGAAATTTCTCATGCACTTGTGACACCGAGTTCTGGAATGATTTTGAGATGTATTTATTAAACGGATTGTTAAAGCATCGTTATTTACTTAGTAAAGTTTAATGATTATCATATTATGTAATGAAAAGTAATGATTAAAAAAATACAAAAATAGAAATTTAATTAACTATGGAGTGTATCACGACCTTAATGGATTTTGGGTCGTGACACTCAGCCGAGGTCAGCTTCTCTCGAAGAGTATCCTTCTCGGAGGCCATATCATCCATACGTTGCTTCAACCCGAGGATCTCGACATCTTTGACCCTAAGCTCCTCCCGAAGTTGCCCCACCAGGTCATCCTTCTGCTTGAGCTGCAAGAATCAAGTTAAGACATTAGAAACTAAAACGAGTAAGCTTAAAATAAGCTCTCAAAGTCTATATTACCTGCTCAGCGAACTCCGCTCGCTCTTGGGACGCCTTCTCCGAACTTGCTCAAAGGTCGTTGAGTTCCCCCTCCCTTTTGGTGTAAAGAGCCTTGAGCTCATCCAACTCTGACATGAGCTTCCTAAACTCATCCTCACAATGAGCCAGACCAGCTCGTTATTTGGAAAAGGCTTGGTCGAAGAGCATCACGGCCTAAAACACAAAGGAAGGAGGTCATAAAAGCAAGAATCAAAACTCAAAATACAGTTGTTAAGTCAGAAAGTACCTGTTTTCGAAGCTTCTCAGCTTCTTCAAAAATGAATGAGGCGTCGAGATCGGGGCCTTCCTCATCCCCGGAGAAGCATTCTTCAAATATATCATTCTCTCTGTGGGATGCCCCCACGTCGGGAGTCTTCATATCTTGGGCATTTCATATTTGCCCTAGATAAAATGACGGTCATGGTGGAGAGTCATCTACATTAATGATCCGGAGTGGCTCAATCAGGGCCTTCTCTAGCCTTCGAGGAGCCTCAGGGTTGAGTTCTTCGGACTCATCTACCAAGTGCCTTTCAGCACAAGGTACATTCTGGTCATCAGTCGGTTCGGCGATTGTGCCCGAGCTCCCTTCGGAGATCTCCTCAGCTCGAGATTGAACCACCTCGGCAACCTTCGGTGCAGTAACCTTTGAAACATCGACACCGCTTCCCCTCAGAGTTACTAACGGGAGGGCATCACCTTCACCTTCAGTCCCATCTCCCCCTTCGTCCTCAACACGAAGACTTGCAGCAACTTCGGGAGAGAAGGCCACCGTGTCGTCCCTAGGTTTTCAAAGCCTGGACTTTTTTGGCTTCGGGGACTCCGCCGACGTCTCTTACTTTCTCTTTTTATAATTGGCATGTTTTTGGGTCTCTACCTCGCCAAGCGGGGGTGGCTCATTGAAACAGCATCCCGAGGCATACATAAGTGCAAAAGTTAAGTGTGCTATCAAGAGATATTTTACTAAGGGGATCAAATATGTTAATGATAAAAACTCAACATGGTTTTTGGCCTCCCATCGGCCTTTGGCCAAGTCGTGCCAGATGCGCTCAGCATATGTGGAGGTGGAAGCTAGTTGTCGAACCCAGCCCGGGAGGTCCTTAACTGCACCGGGGTACCACTCGATGACTGCATCATCAGAAGAGAGTTAGTCTGAATGAAAGAGAAATATTTGATTAATGAAACGTACTCGACGAATCCATATTTACGCTTCATATTCCATTCCTCGGGGAATGACATCTTTTCAGCAAGAATCAGGTCGGAGGTCCTGACACGAACGAAGCAGCTCATCCACCCTCGGTCTTTATCTTCATCAATGCTAGCAAAGAAAGACTTTGAAGATCGCCGTTGTAATTTTATCAGGCCACCACGATAGAGACGATGACTGTATAATCTAATCAGATGGTCGAGGGTAAAAGGCATCCCCTCGACCTGACTCAAAAAATACCTAATCAAGTAAACAATTCTCCATAAGGAAGGATAGATTTGGCCGAGCATCACCCGATATTGTCGACAAAAATCGAGGATCACTGGATCTAGAGGGGGCAAAGAAGGTTCTACGGTACCTAAGGTGAATGGGTATGTGTATACGCTTAGGAAACTTGTTTTGTAAGTGGTTATGTCCTCTTCAGGTGAAGGGATCTCCACTTGTACTGCATCCCCCCAACGGCAATCCGCATTCACCTGTTCATGTTTGGTTATTAGGCTAATATATCGAGACATGGGTTCACATCATCCCGCAACCGAGAAAGGTTTTTCGACCTTGAAATCAAAAGAAGTTTCACAAGGCCCGGGGGTACACTCCTCAATGCGAGGAGGTACTACCGTTTTGCTCTTAGACGAGCGTGATGATGAAGGGGCTTTCTCTTTTTGTGGAACTATCTTAGAAGTTTTTGCCATTTTGTTGAGAAATTTCAGAAGAGGAAGAAGAAACTGATTTAGAGATGAACACAAGGAAGGGGGTAAGTGTAGAGAAGAGTTGATGAAGATTTGAAGATGTTGTATAAAGTAAAAATATGAAGAGTGAAAGATTAGAGTATTTATAGGGGCTATCTAAGCGTGTTGGAGAAGCTAAAAGGACGGCCAATAGCCGTTATCGATTTATGTTTTTTGTGAGAACTGTGCAGACATGACCTCTGCATGACCTTTCCGTCACACTAATCGTTGACCTCACGTGAATGACATCATGATTGGGATATTGAAGGGTCAAGAATTCAAATCGTTTCTTATCATTTCATTCTAAGAAACGCGGTGTAACGACCTGGCCGGTCGTTTTGGGGAGTTAGCGCCCCGATCCCCTGATAACTATTCCTCAATTGTCTTATTAGGTTAATGGAACGAGTCGGAGGGTTGAGTGATGAAAATTGGAGTGTTTTTGGACATATAGTCCTTTAAGGTGAGCTTTGACCTTAGAAATTGGGCCGGAGCGGGAGCTGTGTGAAGACGGATCTGGAATGGAAATCAGTCGACTCCGTCAGCTCCATTGAGTGATTTTGGGGTTGGGAGCGTGTTCGGAATGTATTTTTGAGGCCAGACGTAGATTTAGGCTTGAATTGGCGAAAGTTAGAATTTCGGCGATTTCAGCCGATAGGTGAGATTTTGATATCGGACTCGGAATGGAATTCCGAAAGCGACATCAGGTCTAGAATGTCATTTATGACCTATGTGCAAAATTTGAGGTCATTCGGACGAGTTTAGACGTGGTTCGGCGTCGGAAGTGAATTCTTGAAAATTCCTAAGTTCCTAAGCTTGAATCTATGCATTTTTGGATATTTTGATGTTAGGGGACGGTTTTTTAAGGCTCGACTAAGTTGGAATGAGGTATTGGGGTCAGTTGGTGGTTTTGGTTGAGGTCCCGGGGGCCTCGGAGTCGATTCGGATGTTTAACGGGAAGTTTGGAAAATTTCAAAGTGCTGAACCAGACCTGTATCTGGTGTTCCGCACCTGCGATGGAATTTCCGCAGGTGCGAGCACGCTGGCGCGGGACTTATGCTGCAGGTGCGAAGCCCCAGTGGCTTGTTCAGGGATCGCAGGCGCGGAACCGCAGGCGCGACCTATCTATCGCAGGAGCGGTCCCAGGGCTTTAAGTGATTTTCCGCACCTGCGATGATTATTCCGCAGGTGCGGGACCGCAAGTTCGGTTAAAGGGACCGCAGTTGCGGAAATCCCTGTTCATATTCTAAAAATCCGAGGGTTATGTTATTTCACCATTTTTGAGTTGTGGGAGCTCGGGAGGGGCGATCTTTGAGAGGATTTTCACGTGGGTGATCGAGGTAAGTGATTTTCTACCATCATAGATTAAATTCCATGATTCTAGTCTTAAATTCCACCCTTAATTCGAGATTTTGAGTTGAAATTTGGGAAAAATTAGAAAAAACTTCCTAGAACGAATTTTGGGATTTTGATTGAGTATTTGACCTCCGATNTTAGACTCGTGAGTGAATAAGGTTTCGGAAAATATAAATTTTACCCGAATCCGAGACGTGGGCCCGAGGGGCGTTTTGGTCGAATTTTCTAATTTCGCGCATTAGTTCTGAATTAATTAGTTATTTCGATTTCTTGAATTTATATTTACGTTATCCCATCGAATTGAATAGATTTGGGCCACCCGGAGTTGGATACTCGTGGCAAGAGAGTGATTAGCGGTTGATTTGCACAGTTGAGGTAAGTGGATTGCCTAACTCTGTATTTTTTTTTTTTAGCAAATTATACTACTAGGTTGGTTGCCTAGTAGTTATTTTATTAATAATAAAAGCCAGGAAAAAAAAAACATGAATGTTGTCCTACTAACTAGGACGGTATACCTTGAATCTACATAAGAACT
>ML292767.1:1300-78956 GCA_005239495.1 Nicotiana undulata | reverse complement strand
AATGTTGACCAAAGTCAACTATATTCATTTATTAATTATCAAAACTCATTTTCATCAAAATTTTCACATAATAGCTTCCCGCTACACGCCCGGGCTGCGCACGCATAACGAGGTGAGACTAACGGAGGCCCTCGGAGCCTCGGAACATAGATACAACTTAATTTACATAAGATGACCTTTTGGGTCATCACAATCTCCACCTCTAAAACAAACGTTCGTCCTCGAACGGACATGGAGAAATACCTGAGTCTGAGAATAGATGGGGATAACGACTCCTCATATCGGATTCGGATTCCCATGTAGCTGCCTCGGCAGGCTGACCCCTCCACTGAACACGGACCGAAGGATAACTCTTCGACCTCAACTGTCGAACCTGCCTATCTAGTATGGCTACTGGCTCCTCCTCATAAGTCAGATCCTTGTCCAATTGGACACCGCTGAAATCAAGAACATGAGACGGATCTGCAATATACCTCCGGAGCATAGATACATGAAAAACTGGATGCATAGCTGATAAATGCGGTGGCAAGGCAAGTCTCTAGGCCACTTCTCCTACTTTCTCTAAAATCTCAAATGGACCAATATACCTAGGGCTCAACTTGCCCTTCTTCCCGAACCTCATCACGCCTTTCATAGGCGACACTCGGAGGAACACCTGGTCTCCGGAGTTCCGGTAGATTTATCTTGAAGAGGTTATGATCGAAAGATATATATTGAAAAGTATAGCTGAAAAGCATTTATCTTGAAGAAAACTATGTCTGAAAGACTTTTTATTTCAAAGGTATATTTAAAAGCATTTGTCTTGCAGAAAACGATGTTTGAAAGGCATTTATTGGGGAAGTATATTTGAAAAGCGTTTATTTTGAAGGAACTATGTTTGAAGATTTCTCTTTCTAAAAATTTATGTATAGATTCTGAGAAAGTATATTTCAAAGAGAATTTTCTATTTGGGATGATTATATTCAAAGCTTTCAATATAAACTTATGGGTGAAGGTTTACACTCGAAGTATTTTCCAAAAACAATTGGGGTTGTTGGCTAAGGCCTGGCATGGAAACTGTTGCAGTGCTAAATTGTTACTTGTTCTTGCCGTATTGTGGTTTTTGGTTTTTGGGTTGTGTTCCCGTCCTTCCTTCTGTGTATTACCATGATCTTTCGTTGTATTTTACTGTATTTTCCTTCCGCCTGAACTTGTTATGTGTTAATCACATTGTGTAGTCATTAAAAAGATGTCATTTTCTATTATTCCCATATTTATGTATGTTTGATTTATTAGACCAGTGGATGTCTTGACTAGTCCTCGTCACTACTTCACCGAAGTTAGTCTTGATACTTACTAGGCACCGCTATGGTGTGCTCATTCTACACTTCTGCACATTTTTGTGCAGATCCCAAGTTTTGCATATCGGTTGATCAATAGCTAGCAGCGCGGTTGCTGTAGTGGAGACTCAAGGTAAAACCGCTCCAGCGTTCGCAGTATCGGAGTCACCCTCTAATGTTTCTGTTTGCACTGTTGTAATTATTTCTGAACAGTGGTATTTTAAGGAGTTTTCTTGTAACTTCTTTAAAGCCTATGACTTGTACTTACCGGGTTTTGGGAAAACTGTAAAGTGTTGAGATTTATTTCAAAAATGCACTTAAACTATTCTTATACTATAATTTGATATTGTTAATAATAGGCTTACCTAGTCCTTAAGACTAGGTGCCGTCACGATACCCAACAGAGGAAAAATTGGTTCGTGACAAGTTGGTATCAAAGCGCTAAGTTCATAGGTGCTACGAGTCATAAGCGAGTTTAGTAAAGTCTTGCGGATCGGTACAGAGACGTCTGTACTTATCTTCGAGAGGCTACGAAACTATTAGGACAATTTCACTTCCTTCATTCCCATCGTGCGAGTTCCTTGATCTTGAAATTTGAAATTTATTGTTCCATTCTCTCACCGATGATAAGGATACGAGCTTTGGTTCCTGATGATGTTACCCTTAGACGGATGTCGCTTAGGGCAGAGGCAGAGGCCGACGAGGAGCACGTGCCGCAGTTAGGATACCTACCAGAGCAACCGTTGAGGAGCCGCCAACAGTTCCAGTGGGGAACCAGTACCGGAGACGCCTGTTGTTACTCCCGGACTTTAGGAGACCTGGGCACAGTTCTTGAGTATGATTGGTACAATGACTCCGGCGGGATTGATTCCGGGTGCACCAGCTACTTCACAGATCGGGGGATAAGTTCAGACTCCCGCAGCCTACCCTCCAGAGCAGCGAGATCATGTTGGTCAGGTTCCAGTTGCCATGGCAGCACAACATGTGTTTCCAGTTCAGCCCGTGGGTAGGGCAGCAACATCTGAGGAAGAACAACTCAGACTTGAGAGGTACAAGGAATACCACCCTCCTTCTTTCAGTAGATTGGCGACAGATGATGTCCAGGGTTTTCTCGAGGAGTGTCACTGCATTCTTGGCACGGCCCGAAATCCAACCTTCAGGCCGTGACTGCGTCTAACGTTGAACCCGCTAGACAAGCCAATGTGTAAACTACACTAACATAATAACGCGGAAATTAATGGAAACCATTAGGAACAGTTTACAATTTTTAACAACAAAAGTAGATAAGTTTCAAACCTAAGTGAAATTTACAAAATACAATACGTCGCCATAATCCCAAAACCTGGAGTCACAAACTCACGAACTGTCTATAAGAATACTAAATACAAAGTCTGAAGTACATGAACTATCTCAGAAACTAGGAGATAAACAAGACAGAATAGAAAAAATAAGGATAGAGGAGACACCAAGGCCCACGAACGTCTGCGGGTCTACCTTGAAATCTCCGGGGTGGACTGGAGGATACTCCCTCTAACGATGTCCGCTGGGTCTGGCTGCGAGATCTGCACAACATAAAGAAGTGCAGGTGTAGCTTCAGTACAACCGACCCCATGTACTGAGTAAGTGCCGAGCCTAACCTCGGTGAAGTAGTGGCGAGGCTAGACACGACAACGATAACCTACCTGTACAGTTCTACCAAAAATATAGCAAGGAAGTAACAGATATTTAACAGATAAACAAGTAATACGGGGACAAGCAAGGGGGCAACAGGTAAGAAGCAAAATGAGATGTCGAACACAGCAAATAAACAGATAAATGAATGGCACGGCATCACCCTTCGTGCTTTTACTCTCGTTCTCACGATGCAACAAGTAAATATATGAAATGATTGCAATAATAAATGAAATAAATGGCACGGCATCACCCTTCGTGCTTTACTCTTCCTCACAATGCAATAATGAACAAATGAAATGAATGGCACGGCATCACCCTTCGTGCTTTTACTCTCTTCCTCACATTGCAATAATAAATAAATGAATAATATGAATGAATGGCACGGCATCACCCTTCGTGCTTTTACTCTCTTCCTCACATTGCAATAATAAATAAATGAATGATATGGGTGAATGGCACGGCATCACCCTTCGTGCTTTACTGTCTTCCTCACATTGCAATAATAAATAAATGAATAATATGAATGAATGGCACGGCATCACCCTTCGTGCTTTACTCTCTTCCTCACCCAAGTAATATCAACAACAAATAACAACTTGGCAAGGAAATCAATTACCGAAATTTCAATTCATAACCACCCGACATGGGGAATAACAAACAAAATCAACACATTTGCCCGGCAAGGGTCTCAGCTATAACCAATTCCATTNGGGCACAATACTTATTCCCTCACCAAAGTTAGGCAAGAAACTTACCTCGGGTCCAAAAATGCAAGTCAAGCCTCAACTACCGCTTTACCTCTTGATTCCACTGCCAACACGCTTGTATCTAGCCACAAGTTACTTAAGTATATCAATAATTACTTCAATAATTCGATTCTAAAGCCTAATTATAGTTTTCTATCATTCTTCTAAAAATACAAAAAACCGACCCCGGGGCCGCTTGGTCAAAACACGAGGCTCGGACCAAAACCCGATTACCCATACCCCCACGAATTCAAATATATAATTTGTTTTGAAACCCGACCCCAAAATGAGGTTGAATTTCCCAAAATTCCCAAAACCATAACTCTACCCAAAACCCCTAATTTCTACTTTGATTTCATGATTTTAGGCCTAGATTCTAGGGTGAAATCTTGTAAAAAGAAGTTAAGGAGTAAAGAAAATGAGTCAGAAATCACTTATAAATGTTTTGGAGAAGAAGGAGTGTTTGGAAAATCGCCTCTTATGTTTTTAGGGCTTTGAAATATGAAAATAACTGAAATTCCCGTATAATTATACCCATTTCTGGTCCCCCACCGCCGTCAGCGAAAAAACGACCGCGGCCGCGGTAGCAAATGACAAGAAAAGCTGAAGAAACCGAGAAAAAAATGACTGCAGTGACATGCTTTAGTATTTTGGCCATAACATTCTCTACAGATGTCCAAATTACAATTTCTTTACCTTTCTGGAAACTAGACACGAAGGGATACAACTTTCATTTTTGAATCATCTCGATATTCCTTGTAGAGCAAACGATATAGGCCTCCAAAATCGGACCAGTGGTCCAGCTCCCCACCGCAGTCCGCGAAAAAATGACCGCGGCCGCGAAGCCCTCAACGCGTTCCGCGAAAATAGGACCGCGGACAGCGGTGGTCAGTTCAGGGATCGAGTTTTGCGACCTCCAACAGCTATATTTTAAGCCTAAAAATATCCCGGGACCTATCCGAAACTCACCCCAGCCCTCGGAACGTCAAACCCAATGTACACAGGACTTCAAAATCATCCTACGGACTTATTCGAGTAATGAAACCACCAAAATAACATCAAAAACAATGAATTAAACTCCAAAATCTATAGAATTTTCTAAAACTTCATAAACTATCAATTTTTCCATTTTTGATCCGAAACACGTCATTTCAAGTCTGTTTTACACCAAATTTCACAAGTAACTAACCTAACATATATTAAACCTGTTCCGGGCTCCGGAACCATAATACGGGCCCGGTAACACGGTTTTCAAATCAACATTCATTTTCAAACATCTTTATTATTTTCACAAAATAATTTTCTTTAAAAATTCATTTCCCGGACTTGGGACCTCGAAATTTGATTCCGGGCATACGCACAAGTCCCATATTTTCCTACGGACCCTCCGGGACCGTCAAATCAGGGGTCCGGGTCCGTTTACCAAAAATATTGACCAAAGTCAAATTTTTATCAATTAATTACTAGAAATTCCACGGAAGCTTTCGGGGCCTCGAAACACAGTTTTTAAATATAATTATACAGGATGGACTTTTGGGTCATCACAATTCTTCAGACTACGGGTATTTTAAAGACGAGCGGGGTTGTTTTTTTCACGTCTCAGCTTAGAGGAGCGGCTTGTCATTGGTGGCGGGCATATGAGTTGGTTAGCCCGGCCGAATCAGCTTCACTTACATGGGGTCAGTTTTTATAGATGTTCTTGAGAGAGTTTGCGCCTTAGTCCCTTCGAGAAGCATGGCGCATGGCGTTTGATCAGTTGCGTCAAGGAACTTTGTCAATATTAGAGTATGTCGTAAGATTCAGTGAGTTGGCCAGATATGCACCTCCTTGGGTTGCTACAGTTAGGGAGCGAGTCCGTAGATTCATTGAGGGCTCAGGCAGGATATTCGGTTCATCATGACTCGATAGTTGGACTCGGATGTCTGATTCCAGCACGTGGTAGGTATCGCTCGCCGGTTAGAGGGCATATAGGACCGGGAGCAAGAGTAAAGACGAGATCATAGGAGGGAGTACAGAGGGTGAGGAGGCCTCATAGACCGGGGAGATCTACTGGTCCTTATTATGGAGGTAGGGTACGACACGGTAGAGGTTTTGTGGGTCAACCAGTTCAGTTTGCATTATCGGCTTCGTATGGGGTTTCAAGTGCTCATGGGTCTCAAAGTACTCGTGTTGCTCAGTTTCTACAGCCACGTCAGCAGAGAGGTTTTTTTGAGAGTGGAGATATCAGCCATATGGTGAGAGATTGTCCCAGGATCCGGACATGTGTATCACAACAGGGCATTCAGGTGAGTAGAGGGCGCCCAAGTGGGGGAGGCCCGGCTCCTTTGATGTGTCTCATATAGTAAACTGGAGGCCGTTGTGCTAGATATTATCATTCGATTATGTTTTGATCCGTTACAGAGGGGTACCGGTTGTATTTCATTTTAGCTCTGCTTGTGGGGACGAGTTCCCTTATTTGTTGCTTCATTTATGGGTGAGTTTCATGCTTATACCCTATATTTCATGTCTGCTCGTGTTGGGAAATTCTAAAAGTAGTAGCACGTGTCTATCGTTGTTTTCATTCACCATTGAGAGTGGTGAGACTAGAAGTGAGTTCTTGTTATCGTCATGGTAGGCTTAATGTGATTTTCCTAAGTATTTTGTTTACAAGCTATGATTTGGTACTCTATCGAGATGTGAGTTCAGTGAGCGTTATGATATTATTGGCAGAGCTGATTTAGTGGGATGTTTCAATTGGCATGATATATTTTCGGTATGTGATTAGAGTTTAGGGCGAGACCCTGTGATCTTTTGTGATTCGATATGTTTGGACCGGGCTGAGTACACCAGTGGAAGTTATATCAGGATGGGATCCTTGTGATTTGTCCATTTGCTTTAATCCTTTCCTTGTTATTTTGTTATGTAGGTTAGTATTGATACAGGGATTTTGCATGTCCGTCTTGTTTGATAGTTCCCTTATGTGTTTCTCTTTTCATATTCAGTCATATTCGTTATATGTTTCTTGAGTTTCAGCTTGCAGGATGTATGCTCGGTGGTGCTAGTTGTGGCTTAGTAATTCGGGTGTCAAATAATGAGGTCTTCGTGTTTATTGCATCATTATCAGTATTATGGGGCTTGGAAACAGAATTATCTCAGATATAAGGCTAATCGCCAGTGTTGGATTGATTTCATACAGCTATTGTGATCCGAAGTGTTATTATGGGCCTATGTGTGATGTGTTATATTGTGTGGTTGTACCTTGTGGGTTTAGTCTTGAGTTCATGAAGCCTGTTGAGGCTGATGTCGGATATGGATTTAGAATCGGGTCTTTGGAAATGAGCAGAAGGTGAGAAATTGAGGTATGAGGCTTATTGGTGGTGATAGAAAGGCTATATTGTAGTTGTGATTATGTCATCAGGCTTATGTAGGTTGGGGTGACGTGGGATCACCCGCGGTGTTGTGTTAGACGAGTGCATTCAGTGATTAGATGAGTTTGAGGTGAATCTTGGCACGTTCGAGGATGAACGTTTGTTTTAAGAGGGGGAGAATGTAACGACCCGATCGTTCGTTTTGAGAATTTAAGTTCCGTTCGGTGATGCAAGGTCATGAACAGCTTCACATTTTGTATAAAGACCTGCGTGTATGGTTGGATTTAGTTACCGGATGATCCAGAGTCGAATTGGAAGAAAGATTTGATTCAGGAAGCTTAAGCGGTGAGATTTGACCGGAAGTTTGACTTTTCTATAAACGGCCTCGGAATGAGTTTTGGGTAACGTCAACATCTTCGTATGGTGAAACCTAGAGAGAGTTTGTGTTATGTTATATAACTTGTTTGTGTGTTTAGACGGGGTCCCGGGGTCCTCGGGTGTGTTCCGGATGGACCACGGGTAATTTTTTCCCATTTTTGGAACTACTGTTTTTTTCCTTCTGTTGTTCTCCTTCGCGATCGCGAATAGCCCTTCGCGTTCGTGATGTGTTGTTGCCGCTACCTCCAAATCCTTCTTCGCGTTCGCTTTTGGGACCCCGCGTTCGCATAGAACCTGTTCCTTGTTCTTCGCGTTCGCACCCTCTTCACTGCGTTCTCGAAGGGTCTTGCTGGACAACCTCGCTTTTCCTCATCGCGTTCGCAGTAGAAACCAGGCCTTAAGCACTGGTACTCGTTACTCTTCGCGTTCGCAAAGGCCCCCCTTTTTTCTCCTCCGCGTTCGCGAGTCAGCCTTCGCGTTCGCGAAGTACAATCTGCGTAGCTTCATTTTTTCTTCTTCGCGAATGCGTCCCTTCCTCCGCATTCGCGATGCACAAAAGCCTGGGCAGATTATAAGTCTTCAAAATCTAGAGTTAATCCATTTTTATCACATTTTGACTTCTAGAGCTCGGTTCTTGGCGCTTTATGGCGGGTTTTTCACGAAATTCGATTGGGTAAGTGTTCTTCAACTAGAATTGAATATATTTCATGAATTAGTCCTTTTTATCATTTAAATTGTGTTTTTAGTTAGGGAAAAATGTTGGTTTTGAAGAAAATTTTCAAAATGAAATTTCATGATTTGAGGGACCAAATGGTATCGGAATTTGATAAACTTTGTATGGTTGAACTCATATTGGAATGGGTATTCGGATTTTGTAAAGTTTGACGGGTTCCGAGGTCCGGGCCTGGGGTTCGACTTTTGGATTGATTTTTAGATTCTTGTAAAGATCGAAACTTTATTATTCGAAATAGTTCCTTATACGATTTTTGTTTGTTTTGAAGTTGTTCTAGTTGGATTTGAGCCGTCCGGAGGTCTTTTCACCCGAGAGGTCCATTTTAGATTACTGGGTTGTCGTCTTTGAGATAAGTATCTTGCCTAACCTTGTGTGGGGGAACTACCCCTTAGGATTTGAGTCTTCTATGTTGATTGTATCCCGTGTACGCGTGGTGACGAGTGCGTACTCGGACTTATTTGTATGAATTTGGCCTTTTAGGGGTTTTAGGTCCTTATATTCCCTGTGTATGAAATTGTAATTCTTATGACTGAGTTTCTGGTTGATAGTTTCATCTCTTCCTGCTTAAATTAGAAATTACTTGCTTTTAGATTCCCTTTGTTGTCGGTTTGATCTTAATTGACTTAGTCGAAGAATTTACCTCTCCTATCATCATGCTATATTTTCTTCGTAGACTGCCTATTTAGCTAAAAATTAGTAATATCTCGCCTTATAGTTATTGAGTAGGAATTGGAATTAGGATTATCTGTAGATGTTTACCTTATTTAGATTGTGAGAAATCTCTCGTAATCATTCAACATTAAAGAAGAATCTAGATGATTCACACCTTAGTCGACTAGTTGTACTTGGAAATCTCTTGACTTCTGATGACATCCTATTGTGGACTTGAATACTATGAATTCATTGTTACGTCGTGTTCTCCCTGGTTAAGTTGTGTTCTTTACGCTTATTATTTCCTTTCAGTGGTTATTCCTCGTGAATGAGTTCTACCGTTCTTGTGATTAAGTTCTTGTATTGATTTGCTCGTCGTACATAACATTTCTATCTTTTGTTGCCTTGTGATTGTTGTGGTAATATACGATGTTTCTGTCGTGTTGTGGTTGTTATCTCTGTGATTGCATTGCATATTTAAATTTGGACTACAGACATATTCCAGGAGATCCCTCTGTACTACATATATATTTTGGGAGTACGGACGTATTCCGGGAAATCCCCTTGTACTGCATATTTAAATTGGGACTACGAACGTATTCCGGGAGATCCCCCTGTATTGCATATTTAAATTGGGACTACTAACGTATTCCGGGAGATCCCCATGTACTGCATATTTATTTTGGAACTAAGGATGTATTCCGGGAGATCCCCCAGTAGTGCATATTTATTTTGGGACTACAGACGTATTTCCGGAGATCCCCCTATACTGCATGACAAATTCTGAGCTACGGACAGAGTTCCGGTAGATTTATCTTGAAGAGATTATGATCGAAAGATATATATTAAAAAGTATAGCTGAAAAACATTTATCTTGAAGAAAACTATGTCTGAAAGACTTTTATTTCAAAGGTATATTTAAAAGCATTTGTCTTGCAGAAAATGATGTTTGAAAGGCATTTATTAGGGAAGTATATGTGAAAAGCGTTTATTTTGAAGGAACTATGTTTGAAGATTTCTCTTTCTAAAAATATATGTATAGATTCGGAGAAAATATATTTCAAAGAAATTTTCTATTTGAAATGATTATATTCAAAGATTTCAATATAAACTTACAGGTGAAGGTTTACACTCGAAGTAATTTCCAAAAATAATTGGGGTTGTTCACTAAGGCATGACGTTGAAACTGTTGCAGTGCTGAATTGTTACTTGTTCTTGTCGTATTGTGGTTTCCGATTATCAGGTTGTGTTCCCGTCCTTCCTTCTGTGTATTACCATGATCTTTCGGTGTATTTTATTGTATTTTCCTTCCGCCTGAACTTGTTATGTGTTAATCACATTGTGTAGTCATTAAATAGACGTCATTTTCTTTTATTCCCATATTTATGTCTGTTTGATTTATTAGACCAGCGGGTGTCCTGAGTAGTCCTCGTCACTACTTCACCGAGGTTAGTCTTGATACTTACTAGGCACCGTTGTGGTGTGATCATTCTACACTTCTGTGCATTTTTGTGCAGATCCCAGGTTTTGCATAGCGGTTGATCGATAGCTAGCAGCGCGGTTGCTGTTGTGGAGACTCAAGGTAAAACCGCTCCAGCGTTCACGGTTTCGTAGTCACCCTCTTATGTTTCTGTTTGCACTGTTATAATTATTTCTGAACAGTGGTATTTTTAGGAGTTTTCTTGTAACTTCTTTAAAGCTTATGACTTGTACTTACCGGATTTTGGGAAAATTGTAAAGTGTTGAGATTTATTTCAAAAAGGCACTTAAACTATTCTTATCCTATAATTTGATATTGTTAATAATTGGCTTACCTAGTCCTTAAGACTAGGTGCCGTCACGATACCCAACAGAGGGAAAATTGGGTTGTAACAAGAAGGTTTCTAATTAATTTTAAAAATAAAAGAATTTAAATTTATGTTGTGGTCCAAACAAAATTTTGTATGACTAATATAGCTTTATTCCCTTTATATTTGATCATGTGGTTATTCGTGGACAAGATCCATGCAAACTCTTACTAAAGTTCGGACAAATTTAACTGATCATTAAAAAGTAGTATATCATGGTAGACTCAAGGGTGAGTCCACTTGGCTTATTATGCTATTGTATGAGAATAAGGCATTTGGTTTGATTTGTGGTGCACTATGATGATAAGAGTGAGTTCGAGTCCCAACTCATTATGGTATAACATGCCTTTATATGGGTGAGACATTGGGTTTGAGTCCCAATGCACCGTATTGATTATATAATGATGACTAATGAAAATAACGTCTTTTTCATAAAACAGTATGAAGCTTGTCCCACTTGATTTGCTCCATTCTTGAAGTGAATGTGTAGCTATCGGTGCATAATAAGTCTAAATGAAGACAACTAGTTGACCAATGAACGTGGGTGTGCAAAAGACCAAAATAATAATAGTCACTATTATGGTAATTATAAAAAGGAAAACAATAAGGGTTCTCAAAATAATCCTTCAAAGGTGAAGGAAAAATATCAATGTGGTATGTTAATACGAGACACGCTCAGACGATTATAGTTCATTTTTTGAAAGAATGCGACTTGTGATAAGCATTGCAAATGCACACTCATTCCTGAAAGTGAATATGGAAATATACATGTGATATAAATTATGCATAAGAATGTGCTTATGCATGATTGAATAAATGCTACAAATCACCTCCACGAGAGGTTTGAGAGAAAGAAAGATAATGAACATTATTGTATGGTTACATGAATTTGTCATTCGCCGCGTACATATGATACGCTAAAAATATTTTGACGTGCTTATAAAAGTTATTAAAGGCAGAATTAAAGCAAACAATAATTTTTCTTATGATGATTTTGACCATGACATTATTATGATATGATCACCACATAGATTGTGTGACAAAATATCTTGTGGTAAAAAATAAGTTAAGAGCTTCGAAAGAACTATTTGGTTACTACCCAGATGAATGAAATTGTTCATGACATTGATATTGTAGTAAGTCTCAAAAGAAACTTTTTGGGTTTCAAATATATTAGCCAAAGTGATTGGCATTTGAGACTATAAATGAAAGGAAGATTTAATATCTTTTGTGATGACCCAAAAGGGGGTCATCTTATGTGCATCTAATTTGGACTGTGTTCCGAGGCCCGAAAGCCTTCATTAATCTCACCTCGATGTGCGTGCGCAGTCCGGGCGCATAGCCAGGAAGCCTTTATGTGAAAACTTGATTAAGAGTTAAATTTATGATAGTTATTTGAATAAAGTTGACTTTGGTCAATAGTTTTTGGTAAACGAACCCGTATCCGTGATCCGACGGTCCCGGAAGAACCGTAGGAAAATATGGGACTTGGGAGTATGCCCGTAATCAAATTCCGAGGACCCAAGTCCGAGAAATGAGTTTTTAAAGAAAATTATTTTATGAAAATATTAAAGGCTTATGAAAATGAACCTTGATGTGAAACCTGTGCTGGCTGGCCCGTATTATGATTTCGGAGCCCGGAACAGGTTCAATATGTGTTATATAAGTTATCTGCGGAATTTGGTAAGAAACGGACTTGATTTGATTGGTTTCGGATCAAAATGAGGAAAATTGGTGTTAATGAAGTTTTGAGGTTTTTAAAGAATTTGAAATTTGGCTTGAAAGGTGAGTTTATGTTCTTGAGGTCCGAATGAAATTTCGAGAACGGGAATAGTTCTGTTGTGTCATTTATAACTTGTCTGCAAAATTTGAAGTCATTCCCAGTAGTTTAGGTCGGTTCGGCGCGTTGAAGTGAATTCTAGAATTTCAAGTTCTTAAGTTTTGATTCAATTTGGTTTTGCGGTTGAATTCTGAGTTTCGTTGTTATTATTCAGGTTCCGGAAGCTCGAGCGAGTCCGTATCATGAATACAGACTTGTCGGTGCTTTTGGACGGAGTCCCGAGGGGATCGGGTGTGTTTTAGACCCCCGGGAGCTAAGTTGGAAAAACCAAAATTTCTGCTATCTGGTTTCCTTCTCTGCGATCGCAGAAGGTGGGTTGCGATCGCGGAGAAGGATTTTGCTGGGCTGTTGATTATTCTCTGTGATCGCAGCTTCCCCTTTTGCGATCACAGAGGTCTGGATTCCACACCTTCGCGATCGTAGCCCGTTTCTTGCGATCACAGTGAGTCGCGTCTGGGCCGGGTGAGTTTGTTCTTCGCGATCGCAGGACCTCTGCCGCGATCGCAGAGGTCTGGCCAGTTGGCCTTCGCGATCGCAGGCCCCTTGTCGCGATCGCAGTTAAGGACTCACTGGGCAGTTTTATAAAATACGGGACTTAGCCCTGTTCCTCCATTTTCATCTTCCTCTTCAAGATTTTAGAGAGCTCTTCAAGGGACCTTCCACCACTGCTATTGAGGTAAGTAAACTCCATAGTTTTACTAGTTTCAAACACTAATCCCTAGTTAAATTCACTACTAAATTATCAAAAATCATAGAATTAGGTAGTAATTATAGGGTTCTTGAGGATTTTGTAATTTTCCATTTTAGGCCATGAAATCAAGTAGAAATCACACCTTAATGATCCTTAGGCTATAGGTGACTGATCCCTTTGAGAATTTTGGGAATTTAACCATGAGAGGACGGGGTTGGAAATTGGGAATTCTTCAAGAATGGTGATTTTATTGAATAACTAAGATAAGTTATCACATTGTACATGCATTGATGTTATTGTATATCTTTTGACTAGTTGCGAGTCCTCGTGTAGAGAATTCGGAGTTTCGGGCGCAATTGTTGTCCGAGGGGTAGATTCGACACGAGGTGAGTATCCTTTCTAACCTTGTAAGAGGGAATTGTCCTCATAGGTGATGTATATGCTATGTGTAACTTGTTTGGGGGCTACGTACGCGCCAAGTGATGAGAGTCTGTACGTAGCGGCTGTTATTGTTATGTCCGGGTAGTTAGGCCCACATCATGCCTTGTATGTTTTTTCCTGTAATGCCTTAAATATGTTTTTTTTTTCTTTGTAATGCTTCATATGATTTATTGTAATTCCATATGTACTACGAAATTTTGTTTTGCATCGCATTATTCTTCTGAGGCTTTATTGAAAAGAAATTGTGAAATATATGGGAGCGGGCCATACGCCACGGCGGAATTGAAAAGAAATTGTGAAATATATGGGAGCGGACCGTACGCCACGGCGAAATTGAAAAGAAATTGTGAAATATATGGGACCGTGCCGTACGCCGCAGCGGAATTGAAAAGGAATTGTGAAATATATGGGAGCGGGCCGTACGCCACGGCGGAATTGAAAAGTAATTGAAATATATGGGATCGGGCCGTACGCCACGGCAGTGTTGAAAAGAAATTGAAATAAATATGGGGTCGGGCCGTACGCCACGACGAGTGTAGAAAGTACCTTATGGGAGCGGTCCATACGCCACGACGGATCTAAGAATTTGTGATTATTGTTTCATTCGGTGGTCTTACTCTTGAAAGTGCTTTATTATTTAAGTTCAGTAGTTGTTTGGATTTTTCTGCTTTTAGTATATGTACTTGTTGCTTATTTCCCTAACATGCCTACCGTATTTCGTCATATTTTATCATATGTTATTACTGCTGGACCTTAGTGAGTATCGAGTCGACCTCTCGTCACTACTTCTTCGAGTTTAGGTGGGATACTCACTAGGTACATATTTATTTAATATGTACTCATGCTGTACTTTCTTTTCTTTTATGTACTTGACTGTACAGGTCCGGAGGCTGGCACGTCTTACTATCAGGCCGATGCTGGATATTGATAGCGTGGTCATAATTCACGGTGAGCTGCTTTCCCGGCGACTTTCTAGCAGCACCCTGGAGCTCTTTTGTTGTATTCCTATGTCCATTTCGTTCAGACGGAGACTCTGTATATATTGTAGTCATTGTATATTCAGTAGTTTCCCATGACACTCGTGACACTAGTTCTTGGCACACACGCGTGGTGTATTTATATTGGTTGGGGTTTTGGGATGTATATCCATGTGTATGTTATATCTCGGCTTTGTATCTACTATGACTTACTTTCGCTCAAGGTTAGTATCATGTTAGTTGTTATAACTGGTAATCTCTGACTTGTTTAATTAGATGGGAAGGGTATCACTTGGTGTGATTTGCGTTGGCTTGCCTAACCCCGTCGTTGGGCGCCATCACGACTCGGATTAGGATTCTGGGTCGTGACATCTTCATATTACTATAATCATACGGGGTAAATATGAAAGGTTACCCGACTTTTCTTCTATTTGTACTACACATGTATAAGCATGATGATGGAATCACATGCCACAAGTAATCTAGAGATTTACTGAAATAAATATCGGTTGGAATGACCGATCGGCCATCCCGGTTCAATTATGATGCGAAAATGATTGAGAATTCACATTAGCATATATTGAAGAATCAGGAGATTCTTCGAGAATTCTCATGTACGACTTGTTCTCATGACAAATTGATTACTATACCAGCTGGGGTTGGGATTGTATTCCCTGAGTTTTGGAACGTATAAAAGGTGATATATATATGGGCCCAGTCACCTTCCATGTGGACCGTTTATTATTATATGACTTTAATAGATGTATATTTTATATGGTCACATGTGCGTTTGTATCAACTTGCAATTTGGCTTTTGCAAGGTTGCTTACTCAAATTATTGAAGCACAATTCTAGAATATAAATTATGATGATTTATCTTGATAATGCTGGTTTAAATCCAAGTTGGTTTAGCAGAAATTGTATGCCTCCAATTATAGCTAAACCATTGGTTATGAGAACAAAACTCCCAAAAAAATAAATTCGGTATGAGGTATATTATTTAATATATAACAGCACTTGTACGCATCTAGCCAACAAATTATGATAAATTCTCCCTATCAGAATTAGTTCAGGGTCAGGAACCACATAATTTCTATTTTGAAATATGGATGTGTTATATGATTTAATTGCTCCACCACAATGCACAAAGATGGGTCCCCAAAGAAAGTTGGGGATATGTGTTGGTGATCCCAGCAATAGGGGGAGAAAATGGGCAGCTAAAAAAGTAATACATGGAATGAATTATTATGAGTACACCTAGATCCTCGTACAAGAAAAATGTGAACTTGAAGTTCAAGTGATAATTCATTTGCAAAATATTGTCAGGTGCATTTGCTGACCCAAAGCTAAAGGTCATATTTCAGCTGCTAATGCTCCAACTGAAATAAAGTCCATGATAGGCAGAGTCTATGACACACATAAAGCGTAATAGACTAATTGGTTCCAAAGGTAAAACTCCTTGAAGAAGGAGTGGATCAAATGATCAAGATGGTCATAATAAGGAGGCAAGTGGTTTAGAAGAGCACCACGATATAACACTCTATAAGACCTCACGGAAGAGGCTCTGGTACCTGAATATAATGATATCTCGATAAGTTATGTCTTTATTGTGTAATGATGGAACTAATGTAAATGATCATCGATGATATTGTAGATATATTATAGCTCTAAATATTATTAATATTGACGAGGATCTTGAGGTCAAATCTGTCATGGAATTTGGACAGATAAATGATTGACCAAATGAAAAATGCGCAATGAAAAATGACTTCACCTAAAAAGTGTGAAGTTGGACGGATAGTCACAACACCTGAAAGTGAAATGAAAAATCAAGTTGATAGGAATAAAGACGACTTGTGGAACAAGCTTTTTTGTAAATATCCTAGCATTAGTTATATGGAGATATGTTCTCATGTAGTGGATGAAATCGTTTTCAGGTTTTAATTTTGACAATACATTTGATATGCCTATAATGAAAATCCTTGAAGGATTTATATTATTCTGAAGCATATTAAGTTTTCCAAGAAACTTATTAGATAAATCTCCATCAAATCCTTATGTATATTAGACCAATCATGGCGTACATGATTTATTTTTGTGTCAATTACAATTGATGCACTATGTATCTTGCTAGAACCATGAGCATAACAATATGCTAGCGAGATATTGTTTAATTCCTATATAAAGATACTGGAATACTATTAGGATTATGTTGCAAAAGGAATCCTTGATATAGATTTGTTTATTCTAACAAATATTGTCAAGGTTTTTGTTGGTTATGCAGATGTAGACATTTTCTGAAGATCGTTCTTCGAACATTCTATTTGTATTGGGGGTACTGCTATATTATTAATTCACAAGGCATACAATTGTTGATACTTATTCAATTCATGTCAATATACTTGCAACTGATAAAGCAAGTGACTCAACACACAACAGATATGTGACTTTTCCTTTGAAGAGAAGATTCCAATAATATTGAAAATGATGTTGTTTGCATAGCTCAATTGAAAGAAGGATATATCGAAGGAGACATAATAAAGCAAATTTTTCAGATGCATGATCTTCAACAGAATGGTGAAACTGATATTCAACAAATTCGTTCATGTGATAATTTCGCTGATCTATTCACTAAGGCATTGTCAACCTCAATGTNGGGGGGGAGGATACGCGTTGTACTCTTTTTTCCTTTGCACAGGTTTTGTCCCAATGGGTTTTCCTGGCAAGGATTTTAATGAGGCAGCAGACAATGCGTATTACATGATATGTGTACTCTTTTTCCTACACTAAGAATTTTTCCCACAGTGTTTTTTCTTAGTAAGGTTTTAACGAGGCACATTATCTATGGACATCCAAGGGGGAGTGTTATGAAACATTATATTATGGTGGATGTCCATAACTCCTAAATAAATAACACCACTACTCTTCTCCATTAACCTCCCACTACTTTTTACCATTATGGTTGTAACTCTCATACCTCCATAACCTCCCCATGATCTTCCTCCATGGTCTTGAATGTTTAATGTCATGTTTATGATATTTTTTTGTATACCTCTATGTAATACTATAAATAGAGGATGAAGTGATATTGTACATACTTGAAACACTTTAATGAAATAAGAATCTCTCATATCTTTCTCTCTACATTCTTGTCTATTTTCTTGTTTTATATTGTTATTTTGAGTTTAGTTTATTAACAGGTCAGAAATTGTACAATATTTTGACAATTTATATATTGAGGATTGATAATAAAATTAGCAAATTAGATTACATCTTGACAAAAGTTTAATAATAATATTTAATTATTTGATGTGACTTATTTTATCATAAAAGCTGGGAATGACCCTCAGCAAATGTGGAGAACGAATGAAACACTCATAACTGAAAATATTAGAGTAAGGAAAAAAGCTGGATAGTGAGAGAAACTCTCTCATCTCTCTACTACCTATCATCTTCATAAGCTCCTCTAATCCACAAACTATGTCCAAGCTACTCATAGAGCCTTCATTAATGGAGGCCTCTATACCACCAAAACCTCCAAACCCAAAAACAAACACAAACAGACAAAGTGGAAAGGGAATTGCAATCTCATACAAGGATAAGCTCCTCTCCCAAGATCCACTCAATTTCAACCAAGATCATCAAATATCCATCTCCCAAAAACAAAAGACTACAATGAAGCCATGCCACAGTACATGCAGCAACTAGAGTCAGAAAAGGAAGATCATGCAATTACTCTTACACCTGAAGGTTTGCAACGCATCTATGACCTTGGAAATTTTCTGCCATTATCAAATTATGTGGTAAGCGTATCCTTCACCAGTATTTGAAAAACAAAAAGATACAGGATCTTTGAAAACCTACGGAACTTTTCCCATTAATTGATTTAGGTAATGATTTTTTCATAGTAAAATTTACTCAGGAATCAAATATGGTTAAAGCTCTCCATCAAGGCCCTTGGTTTATCAATGGTAATTTTCTATCTGTAAAAAAGTGGGTACCTAACTTTGTTGCCACTAAAGAAAAATTGAACATCTTCGCAATTTGGCTAAGGTTACCCCAGCTCCCCACTGAATTCTACGATATCAATATTCTGACAAAGATTGGGAACAAAATAGGTAAATTGCTAAAGATCGATGCCTGTACTTCAGCAACCTTAAGGGGTAGATACGCTAGACTTTGTGTTGAAATTCCACTAGATCATTGTGTTAAGTTTTCTATCTACATAGGCAATCACAAACAACCTATATACTAGGATGAAGAAAACTTCTTATGTAAAGATTGTCGCAGGTTAGGCCACACACATACTAACTGTAGCTACACACTATTGAACGCTAATATGACGAGCACTAACATGAATCATAATGTCATTAACACTAATCCTTCTTTGCATAAGGTCGATGAACAATTGAATATTGTTACCTTCACAAAAAGGAGGAATCGACAAACTAGTTATAAAAATCAACCTACCAACTCTTCCCTTCTTAATAAGGATGAAACAAAAGACATCAAGAAGAGATATTATGATAACAAACATACTATGAGCATCAATACTCATAAACTTGTTTACAAAGAAAACGTCACCCTGAATAATCCCACTAACACTAAAGACAAAGGACCTGAAATACAATTAGATAATAAATTCAATATACTCAATACTAACAAAGAGAATTTTCTGACACAAAACCCAAACCACTCTCCTAACACTAGTGGTATTTCTAAACCGTCGATACTTACTAGATAAAATTTGGACTGCATGGGGGAAATTGGCACACACGTGGCTTCTCCTATGAAGCCAAAAAATACCCAACAACAAGTGTCCTTCGAAGAACAAGATAACCCTCCTCCTGTCCACAGTTTATATGGAAAACCACTATCATTTTTGGAGGAAATCGAACAAAATCCTTCAATTCATAGGGAAATCATTGAAACCCCTAATACTAACATCTTTATAAACCACATGCAATCCCAATTAACTCCCATGCAAATTGATACAAAATCTTCCAAATCTAATACAAAAGATCTCCCTAATCAATTATCTCTCGTACATCAAAAGCTTATAACTAGCCAATCTCCACCAAATGCCTCGTCTACCTTTACTCCTCCAGAGAAGAACTCACCTCCTCAGAATTCCTCGACAAAATCCTCATCTAATGGAAAACTTACCTCCCAATCCACCACCGAACAATCTTCTAATGTACTCTACAACCCCCCTACCCATGAATCATCAACCAAAATCGTGGTTGGAGAGGGGGTTAATGGGACAAGCAGCATCATTCAACTTAGAGATAGAAGGTCAGGAGGTGATCATTATTCTCCTAAATCCAAACTTTCTAGCCCAGTTGATAATGGAAGGTATGCAAGTAGCCATGAACAACTATGTGAACAAAAGTTGGCTGACCAACATCCTAAATCCCCTCACCCCAAATGCCTCACCAGCCCTGATCCAAACCATACAAGCTCATTGGGGTCTACCCCCTCACTTTATCCCAACACACGGGCTACAAGCTATACACAATATCCCCTTCTTCCCACCTCAAAATCCTGGGAACCCAGTCTTCCTTGCATGGAAACCACCCAACCAAATTTCACAAATGAACAATCTAGTGAATCCCCAGAACCAAAAAAATCCAGCCCCAATGGAAGTCCATCAACCTCCCAACGTACAAAAGTTAGGAAACAACATACAAGGGGAGGTGGAAGAAATAATAAGACCCCTAAGAGAATCTCGAATAGAGTTCAAAAGCCTAAGAGAAATAGCAATACTACTATACAAGGAGAGGCAAGACAAGAAGTCTATCATCAGTTGCCCAGCAGCATTGTTCAAGTGCTCAATGGACACAAGACCCCCCTAAACCCAGCAGCAGGGAAGTATGCAGTAGTTCTCAACCCAACTCTAAGGGAGGTACCTCCACTGAGACTGGAGGAGAATCAGGGACAACACCCAACACCACCTTTTCTCATGAGTCGCCCAATTAATTTCATAATCTGGAACGTGAGATGGGCAAATAATGCCATGTTTCATAGGAATTTCAGGGACATTATAGATACCCATCGACCCTGCTTAGTTGCCCTACTAGAGACTCGCATGCATGCACATGCACCAATCCAATAGGAATTCAACTTTTCTGACTTAGTTGATGTCACGCCCCGAAATCCCACCTTCGGGCCATGACTGTGTCTAACATTGAACCCCCTAGACAAGCCAACGTTTGAACTAAATAAACTCATTAACAACTAAAATGAACAGGATGACAAGGGCAACTATAATTAACAATATGACAGTTAACAAATTTCAAAAATAATATAGCAAGCTTCGAAGTAAAACCCATAAATATAACCCAGAACTAGTGTCACATACTCACGAACTGTCTATGAGATTACTAAATACAGTGGTCTGAAAATGAGTACATATGAGTGTCTTTGAAACTATAAGATAAGACAGAGCTGAAAGTGAAGGGTAGAAGGGGACGCCAAGGCCCACAAACGTCTGCGGGTCTACCTCGATGTCTCCTGTAGGAACTGATGGAATGCTCCAACCGTCAGCAACCCCCGGGTCCGGCTGCGTAGTCTGCACAACATAAAGAAGTGCAGGTGTAGCATCAGTACAACCGACCCCATGTATTGAGTAAGTGCCGAGCCTAACCTCGGCGAAGTAGTGATGAGGCTAGGACCGACAACATGTATACATACCCGTGCAATTCTATAAAATAACAGGAAAATATCGACGAAAATAAGCAAGTAAAAACAGATGCAGGGAGAAACATGCGGGGGATAAGAGGGGCAACAAATACTAGCATAGTGGAACAGGGTAACAACTGAAATGTAACAGTGAAAGCAGGAATTTAACGCCTCAGAACAGATAATGTATAACACAAGGCACAACATGTCCCCTCGTGCATAACCTCACAAATCACTCAGCACGAAATGTCCCCTCGTGCATCAAACAGTAACACATCGGCACGGCATGTCCCCTCGTGCGACAAATAATAAACAATCAACACGGAATGTCCCCTCGTGTGATAAATAATAAACAATCAACACGGAATGTCCCCTCGTGTGATAAATAATGAACAATCAGAACGGCATGTCGCCTCGTGCGATAAATAATAAATAATCAACACGGCATGTCCCCTCGTGTGATAAATAATAAACAATCAGCACGGCATGTCCCCTCGTGCGACAAATAATAAACAATCAACACGGCATGTCCCCTCGTGTGATAAATAATGAACAATCAGCAATATAATGTACAACTACCAATAATGAATCACAAGTGTACAGAAATACTCAATAAAGTTCTATCGTCCCGGCAAGGGATTCACCTATAACCAATCTCGCTCAGAATTACAATTTCAACAGTAAAAGCTTCAACTGAATAATTAATCAATAATTTCCCACGTCATGAAACAACGTCAATGTATCACTCCTAAATCACCAATTATTCATAGTACATAGAATATTAAGAACACGGTACAATTCATCACAATTGACTCACGGGCATGCTTGACCGCAACATATAGGCACTCGTCACCCCGCCTACACGTTGGACATGAATTACACATAGCAAATAAGACTCTATACCTAATCCCTCAAGCTAAGGTTAGGCCAAACACTTACCTCGACTCCAAAATGCAAGTCAAGCCTCAATCACAGCCTTTCCTCTCGAATCCAACTCCTAATCTATAATATCTAGACACAATTGAGTTATTAACATCAATAGTTACTCAATAAACCAATTCCAAAGCCTAATTATACATTTTCTATTATTCTTCCAAAAATAGTAAAATTCGACCCCGGGCCCGCATGCTCGAATCCCGAAAATTCTCGGAGGAATCACTCACCCTTAGCCTAAGGATCATTAATATGAAGTTTCTACTTGAATTCATAGCATTAAACAGACAATACGCCAATTTCTTAAGAGCCCTAAATTTTCTACCCAATTCTTGATTTTCCATTAATTTAGTAGGTAATCCCATTAATTATTCATGCATGAAACTAGTATTAGGAAGGAATTAACTTACCTTAACAGTAGCTAGGTCGTGGTGTGCTCCTCCGAAGCTCACAAGTCTCTAATGGGGTTTTTGGTATGAAGGAAATGAAGAAATCCCGAGTTTTGACATTTAAATACAGGCTGCCTACAGGGGTTTCCGCACCTGCGACCCTGGGACCGCACCTGCGGTCCTGCACCTGCGAGAAAAAGGCCGCACCTGCAGAAAATGGCCGGGGGAGCTGGGTTCGCACCTGCGGAGTTGGGGGTCGCACCTGCGGTTCCGCTCCTGCGTAAAATTGTCCGCACCTGCGGAAGATGCGCACCTGCGAGGCTGGGACCGCAGGAGCGGTCCCGCACCTGCGGCTGGGCAACCGCACCTGCGGTCACACATGCTACAGCTACACCAGCAGTGTTCTAAGCTGGTTTTTGGCCTCGTGCGGGGTCTGGGAGGCACCTGGGCCCACCCGAGCCCCCGTCCAAATATACCAACAAGTCCCAAATCATAATACGGACTCGCTCGAGCCTTCGGAACACCCAAAACAACGCTAAATCTCAAAATCACACCCCAAAACCCCTAAAACCATAACTTAAGAAACTTCAAGTTCTTGATTTCTATAAACATGCGCCGGACCGACCTATACGACTCGGAATGACATCAAATTTTGCGGACAAGTCATAAATGACATAACGAAACCATTCCCGGTCCCGGAATTCCGTTCGGACCTCGATAGCATAAAATCACGTTGCAAACCAAATTTCAAATTCTATGAAAATCCTCAAAACTTCATTAACTCTCAATTTCTCATTTTTTATCTGAAACATGTTAAATCAAGCCCGTTCCTTACCAAATTTCACAGATAACTCAAATAACACATATTGAACCTGTTGCGGGCTTCGAAACCATAACACGGGCCCGGTAACACAGGTTTCACATCGAGGTTCATTTTCATAGCCTTTATTATTTTTCAGAAAATAATTTTATTTAAAAATTCATTTCTCGGACTTAGGTCCTCGGAATTCTATTCCGGGCATACGCCTAAGTCCCATATTTTCCTACGGACCCTCCGGGACCGTCAGATCACGGGTCCGATTCTGTTTACTAAAAATGTTGACCAAAGTCAACTTTATTCAATTAATTCTCATAAATTCAACTCTTTATCAAGTTTCCACATAAAGGCTTCCCGGTTACGTGCCCGGAATGAGCACGTACATCGAGGTGACATTAATAGAGGCTTTTGGGCCTCAAAATACAGTCATAATTAAATTTACATAAGATGGCCTTTTGGGTCATCACAGTTGAGATCCCAACTGAAGGTAAATCTGGGGGGGGGGATAGCAATCATGTGGTTGCATGATATGATTTTAGTTGATGAAGTGATTCGTGAAGATCATGAGCTACATGCAATGATAAAGGTATTTCATAACCATAAACCTTGGCTATTTAGCACAATCTATGCTAGTACCTCTATTACCAAACACAATAAAATGTGGGAAAATCTTTCATCTAGGTATCAAAATATTAAGGTTCAAGGATTAGTTACAGGAGACTTTAACGATGTCCTATCACAAGATGAGAAATGGGTGGGGGGGGGGGGGGGGGGGGGGTAGGCCAGTTAAATTTAGGAGAACCACTAAGTTATGGAATTTTGTTCAAAACTGTAATCTTTTTAACCTAGGTTTCAAAGGCCCTAAATTCACATGATCAAATGTAACGACCCGGTCGGTCGTTCTATGAGATTTATCCCATTTCCTCTGTTTAAGATTGGTCATATATTATTAACCTATTTATGTTATGTTGGTTCGGAGTGGTCGTGGTGAGAATTGAGACACTTAGTCTCTTAAATGATCTTAATAGTTGGAAAAGTTAACCGGGAGTTGACTTATTGGTAAACGACCTCAGAATGTGAATTTTATGGCTCGGATAGCTTCGTTAGGTGATTTGGGTCTTAGGAGTGTGTTTGAAATATTGTTTTGAGGTCCGAATTAGAATTAGGCTTGAAATGGCAAAATTGAGTTTTTGGCGATTTCCGGTTGGCAGTGAAAAATTAGCTATCGGGGTCGGAATGGAATTTCAGAAGTTGGAACAGGTCGTAGAGTCATTTTGGATATGTGTGCAAATTTCTGGTCAATCGGACGTGTTTTGGATGGTTTCGGCATCTTTGGTGAAATTTAGAAATCTTAAAGTTCATAGGCTTGAATCCGACGTGATTATGGTGTTTTTGCGTTGTTTTCGGTGTTTGAAAGCTCGACTAAGTTTGAATGATGTTATGGTATATATTGGCATATTTGGTTGAGGTCCCGAGGGCCTCGGGTGAGTTTCGGGTGGTTATCGGAGTGTGTTTGGCTTTAAAGAGACTGTTGTTGCTGCTGCATTTGTCTTCTGCTGGTTTCCTTATACGCAATTGCGTAGGCCTGTTGAGGGCAACTGGGAAATTTTTCTATGCGATCGCCAATTGGGGTCTGGGATCGCGAAGGTCTTTCAAGTTGGCTATCACGAACGCGTGACTGAGGTCGCGTTCGCGAAGAAGGATCTGAAGCAGTCATGAGGTGAAGGAATTTCTCTACGCGATCGCGTAGTGAGGGCCGCGTTCGTGTTGTTTTTGTGAGCTTGTTATCCGCGATCACGTTTGTGTTTCTGCGATTTCATAAGGTAAGTTATGGGGCAGTCCATTTTTGTGCTTCACGATCGCGAGGCAAATTCCGCGATCGCGATGAAGAAAATAAACCTGAGCAGATTCTTTTAAAGGTCAAAACGAGGGTTTAGTCTATTTTTGCAAAAACTTATTAGAGAGCTCGGGAGTAGGTAGAAATTGAAGAGATTTTCAGTAGAGCGACCGGGGTAAGTCTTCTTCATTCGCAATTGGTCTTATTCCATGATTTAGTATTGAATGTCATCATTTAATTTGAGAAATTAGTGAGGAAATTGGGGGAAAATGGGAGGAAAGTTCAAGAATTTCTTTTGATGATTTGAATGGACAATTGTGGTCCGATTTTGACGTTCTTGATATGTATGGACTCGTGGGAGAATAAGGATTACGGTTTTGTAGATTTTATCAAATTCCGAGACGTGGGCTCGGGGGTCAGATTTGGTCAATTTCGGAATTTGTGCCTAATTGTAATAATATTTGAGTGGGTTTCGTCTCGCTAGCATATTTTGATGTTATTAATCTGATTTTCATAGACCCGGAGCATTTGGGAGCCTATTCGATGGGCAAGATCATCGCGGAGTAGTTTTCGGGCCGGTTTGAGGTAAGTAATGACTGTAAATCTTGTCCTGAGGGTATGAAACCCCGGACATAGCATTTTCTCACTATTTTGGAGTGACGCACGTGCTGGATGACGAGTGTGTGGCGTGCACTGATTGGGGATTTGGACTTGGCCCTTCCTGGGACAACTATTGAGTTGCGTAATTGCTTTTAAATCACATGATAAAGCGTATTTTCATACTATTGCTATATTTGGGCTGTAAAGCCATGTTTGGGGCCTTGTGCCGACCTGTTTAGACCCCTTGGGGGATATTTTCTGATTTTTCACTGTATTGATTATGTTTTACACTCAGTCATACCATGTTAAACTGTTTTCGAAACTTAGACTTGTTTACACTGTTTTGTGATATAAATATTGTTTTGGGTTGAGTACCTCGTTTTACTGATAGCCCGTGTAGCTTGTGAGAGGTTTCTGAGTGAGTAAGGCCGAGAGCCTATGTTGTGAGCAGTATATATGGATTGGGCTGCACGTCGTAACAATGTATATATATATGGATCGGGCTGCACGCCGCAACAATGTATATATATATATGGATCGGGCTGCACGCCGCATCGAGATATGTTAGATCGGGCTGCCCGCCGGAACAAGATATATATGGATGGGACTGTCACGCCCCCTTTTTTCCTTCCCCAAGGAACTCCTTTCGAGGCCTGGTTCTAAAAGGGTTCATGACATTGGGTTGAGACAACTCGTTCCTTTTGGGAAAAGGGGGTTTGTATTTTGAAGAGTCGCCACCTAACGATTTTAAGGTGCATTAGGGCACCTATGGGGGTTCATTTATAACTACGTTTGATAACCAGAGACAGGGTAAGGGATTGAAATTATCCTAAGGGGAAGGTGTTAGTCACCCCTCAGTATCCACAAGTGTGGTTCCCGGCCAAACAGTTTTTTTGAATTTGTACAATTTAGCAGATAAACAAGTATGGCTCAAATAACAGGGGATTTAAGTCTAAGTACACATATATTTGAAAACAGTTAATGGGAAGCTAGATTTTGAGAGGAATTACTATCTAAGCATGTTTGTGAAAGTAAAGGGATATCCTAGGTTTATTTATAATATGTATCACATCAATGCATTACCCGGTATGACACTCCTCAAAGAGAGGCTACACGTGGTATTAGCGCACCGGTCATCATATCCATATCTACCCTTTCCCACCCCGAGAAATTAACTAATGCGAGTGTTGGTCTCGACCTTTATTGCATGTTGTTACCCGTCCTTTCCTATCAGTCCCGGAGGAATTTAGGACTTCTATCCTATGAAGGAGGTGTTAGGCAGACCCTCAAGTTTTAAAGGCGATAATACTAAGGCGACATATAAGAAAACAGATAGGACTTCAATTAAAGGGGGCATAGAAGACAAATAAAAGGCCCAGATATACCTCCACACACAGTTCACATAGACATCATGACTCATACACAATTAAGGTCCAGATTCAAGTTCTGATCCTAAGCATGGTATCTAAGTGATAACACAAAGACATATTTATTGCATAACTCAGAGAGGAAGTCCTAATCAGGCTTGCCTACTGTTTTTTTAAGCATGCTGACAGTTGAACACTAATCACAAAGACAGTTCTGGTTTTATTTCTTTATGGTTGGTTACATAAGGCTTTCCTAGGCGTGTAACAATTATTCAGAGTTGATAACAAAATACGGGTCGTTATGCCTAATAACATGCAATTCTAGGTGTTGCAGATATTCAGAGACTAATTTACCAGTTTGTTAGGACATGAGGACTGTTTTAGATATCTGTATTTAGACTAAGGGTAGTTAAATGAGTACGATCCTATAACATGATGTCTAATGCAGAATGATGCATATGCAGTCGCTAAGACATGATCTCTAAATTCCCATAGAATCACAACATTATGCATAGTTTCAGAAATAGCATAGGTGATAGTTTTTAATGTTGTTTTCCTAGAAACAGGATTTCTAAGTGCGTAGGCATGATGAGGCATGATTTCAGTTTTGTTAACATTATTTATTCTAGGACAGGATTTCTAAATGAAAGTTCTGAACATGTTTATATGTGCAGAATCACATAATAGCAATTTTGTTATTTATTTATCCTATAGATAGGATTTCTAAGTGAGGGCAATGAATGATGGCGTGTTGAAACAAAACAGTATATATATGAGCCTAAGTAGAATGATATCTAATGCATGGCATGTTGTACCTAAACATGGTTGTTATTGCGCGTAGAGAAAATAAACCTAGGAAACATCGTCTCTACCCTTGATTATACTACATCATGCATATCACCCACCCATTTTTCACTATCCGTCCCCAGAGTTGTTTTACAAATAATTATTACAGACCATTGGATATGAATTACATAATTGAAATAGAAGAAAATAAGAAGTGAACTATAGGGAGCCTACAGAATAGGCCCAGATCTCCATGTCCTCAATGCCAGGTAATGTTTCACAGCCTTTTCACTATCCAGGTGCGTCAGAGTTCCCTAAGGACCTCAAGGGATCCCGGGAAGTGCCCACACCCAGATTTCATAGCCAAGATAGAGTAAGTGCAGCGTGGAAAGTCCAGCTTTTGTGTGTCACAGTTCAAAGGGAGCTCAAGGGTCCCAAGGCAATGCTCACACAAAAGGGGCAGAACTTAATGGTCTAAGAGTAGAGTGAGAGCACTTGATATAGTTTGAAAACTTTGGGTAAGAAAACAGTTTTGGAAAAGAGACTTAATGGAAATAGCAAAATTTTAACTGATGAAAACAATTTGAAAGAACATGAACACCTATCTCAGAACCAAGGCAAAGTCAGCATCACACAAAGGACCCAGAATGGTCCAACAACCACAACATGGGAAAGGGGATTTGAGGGACACATAGGTACAGAGTACTGAACATGTAACAGGTAGGAGTATGCATAAACAAGCAGAGATCTTAAGGGGTTTAGGAATCAGCAGGGTATAGGGTGAAACTAACATGGCAGTACCAGCCAGTTTAAGACAGTTGAAGATGCTCTAATCTAATGTATCAAACATAAGCATGGAGATTCACATAAAAATAGATTTGGAGTACACAAAGACATGCTAGTTGATAAGGCAGAACTTGACATGCTAGATGGAATCCAAGATCATAGTTACATGTTGAACAACAGAATAGTAAGTAAAAGTAAATTAGAAACACAATGAATTGAAACAATAGCAGAAACATGTTAGTTTGAGAACTGAAATCAGAATTAGAACATACCAGTGAGATGAAGAAAGCAGTAACGCAAAGTAGAGGATATGAGATGCACAGTAGTTAGCCTTGGCTTGCAGCCGGCTAACTTAGAGTAGTAGCAAGTAACACAGACGAGAGAATAAAGAGAGTAGCAAATTTTAGTTGTGGAAGAGGGAGTTGAACAGATCAGTTTGTGTCTATTTGTGTCATGATAAAAAAGAAGGTTGTGTATATATAGCAGTTTAGAAGCTAGGTAAATAAGGCAAGAATCAATTGTTCAGCAATTATAGAACTCAAGATCAGTTAAGAATAAAAATCAGTCCAAGTCTTCCCTTAATTAAGGGAGTCACTTACCAACGGTAAAAGACAGAAAACCAGTTAAGGAAAGAAATCACATAGCTGGAGTATAGAGTAGTGTAACAATTAAGGAAAGAATTCAAACACTATGGGTATAGAACAAGTAATTATGGATAGGTTCATAAAGTTCTAATTAAGGAAATAACAGCAATAATCAATTAACAATATAGTCAACCATATAATAAGGTAAAAAATAATTTAAAGATGGTAATCAAAAAAGGAACAACTAGCTGGAAATCTGTAAGGAGTATTAACACAAAAAATTAAGGATTCGATAATCAAAGAATAGCACTGATTAAGGGCAGTAGTATAGGCTTCCACGAATAAACAAACAAACAGGTTTTAAACAGGCAGAACCAAATCGAAACCCTAATAAGATATTACTAGGGTATCACAAAATACTCAAACTAATCGAGACATATTCATGAGAATCAAACATACAGACAAGTCGAATGAACATACAGTAAAGACGAACTCAGAGTCCAAGACTAAAGCCAAAAATTAGGGGTTTTCAACATAATTGGTTAGGTTAAGGGAGAACCTAATAAAAAAAGTTTGAGTACAACAAGAATCATAGAATAACACTTAAAATTAGAGAAAATTGTTTTGGAGAAAAGGTTTCAAAAACCCTAGTTATGAAGATGAAGAGTCACTTCAGAAAATCAGAAAAACCTTTGAGGAAAACAACAAAAAGCTCATAATATACACAGATCTAAGATAGATATTAAAGAAATCGGAAAATCTAAAGAGTTAGGGTTTCAGAGAACCCAGAGAAGATAAGAAATCCTTAAAATGTTACCGGCTTTGGCCGAAAAAGTCATAGATCTTACTCGAACAGCCGGAGGTGGCCGGAAAATGGCATGAAGGACCATGGGTAGGAGTTGAACCGCTCCAGGTTCACCTGAGGACCTCAGGGTAGCATCAAACTGGTGTGGGGTGAAGCAAAGGCTAGCGGATGGTAAGAGGACATAGCTTCCGGCGAGGGAGGTGGCCGGAGAAAGAGGACAGCATTCATCGGAGAGGAGGAAGGTGGAAGGTTCTAGAGAGAACCGGAGATAGAGAAAAAGGGGAGTTAGAGAGATGAATGAGAGAATGAAAATGAGAGGGGGGGGGGGGTATTCATCTAGGACTAATTAAGGAAGGGGAGAATTTGGGTCGTTGATCAAAATTGATCAACGGCCAGGATTCAATTAGATGTTGGGTCGGGTAGGATAGGGTATTGGGCTTGGGTTGTTGGGTTATTTTGGTTGGGTCTTGGGCTTGTTTTAATTGGGTTGGGGTTAGATTAAATTAGGCTATAATTTAAATAGAAAAGGGCTAATTGTTAAATACCCAATTAAATAGATAAATAATTAATAAAAATAGCTAATAATTAGATAAAAATGAAATTAAGGCTAAATAGGTGAAATTGAGGTAATTAACTAGTATTTAAAAATATAAAATGACGGATTATTGTATTAAAATAGCGTAAAATGTACAATTAGGCTATAATTGCATAATTGTTGTAATTATAGCCAAATAATGCCAAATTGGCTAAGTTGTGAAATAATTAAATCATAAAAAATAATATATTGAGCTAAGAAATATTTTGAAATTATTTGTAATGCAATTTATGAATAATTATTGGATGTAAAGTACTGAATAAATTAGAAAAATAATTTGATAAAAAATATGGAAAATTATGGAAAATGCCAATTATTATAAAAAGTGATTTTGAAGGTATATATGCAAATTTTAAAATAGTTTGAGGAAAATTGGGTATCAACAGTGACTGCACGTCGCAGCGATATTGGGTCGGGCTGCACGCTGCAGCAATATAGCGCTTGGGTTGTAGGAGCCCCTCCGGAGTCTGTACACCCCCAGTGAGCGCAGATACCTACTGAGTGCAAGTGCCGAGTGACGAGTGATTGGGAGGCATGAGTGGCTGTGAGGTTGCCCGAGGGGCTGATTATGAGTGATTGTTAGGCATGCCGAGGGATTGTTTCTGAGTGATGTTATGCCCGAGGGGCAGGTTATTATTCATGTTTTTTCCCGAGTGGCTACTTATGATTCATATCATTTTTGCACTAAACTTCTTGGATATTTTTCTGAAATTGTTGGAAATTATACTTTTCAAAGGATTTTTACTGAAATTGGCTTTTTAAGCATGATGATTTAACGTATTCACTGTTGGAAAGAAGGACTGTGCTTATTGTGAAATGATGATTTGACTTTATGTGTTTCTTACTGCTCAGACCTTATTTACTTTCATTACTACTGAGTTGGCGTAATCACATTACTCCCTTCACCTTGTGTGCAGATCCAGGTGTTAGGAAGAGTGAGTTGTCCATCTGTTCCAGAGACTTCTCGGAGATTTCTGAGGTAGCTGCACGTGTCGGCAACCCTGCTTCCTCCTGCTTAGTATTATAGAGTTTAATTTATTCCAGACTTATATATTTTTTTTAGATCTCATGACCAGTGACTCCAGGATCTTGGGGTTGTATTTAATATTCGGTGTAGCTTTATCTGCTTAAAAATGATTAAAAGAAACATGTATGGATTATCAGTCTAGTAATGATATAACTTAACGACATTTTACGTTTTGAGTGTTAATTTGGCTGGCCTAGTTTCACGATAGGCGCCATCATGACTAGTTTATATTTGGGGTCATGAAAAGTTGGTATCAGAACCTAGGTTACATAGGACTCACCGGTCATGAGCAGGTCTAGTAGAGTCTTGCGGATCGGTAGGGAGACGTCTGTACTTATCTTCGAGAGGCTGTAGAACCCTTATGAAAAATCTCACATTCTTGAATTCTTGTCGTGCGTATCCACTTATTCGGCCAAAAGCATAACTCTTGAAATTCCTTTCATGTATTCGAAGGCGTACGTGTGCGCTCGGTATCATCTATGCATCTATTGAAGGACCTCTAATGTAGTTTAGTTCTGGGGTGGAGTGGATTTTCCTATTGTGTTATGAGTTCCTGGTGATGTCTTTTGAGCTGACCAATGCCTCAACCGCGTTCATGTATTTGATTAACAGTGTATTCTAACTGTATTTATACTCCTTTGTTATTTTCTTCATTGATAGCATCTTGGCGTTGCCAGGGGTAAAATACTCATCATTTGAGGATGGCATTATAAGGATTTAGGGAGGAGGAGCTCTATGCAAATTCTCCAAGTGTAAATTTGGCTCAGTTTAGTAGCATTCTTGGGACACGTGGTGTCCAGTGAGTGTATCCATGTGGTCAGACGAGTGTGGGGTAGAGCTTCCAGAAGCTCAGGATTTTTGACCACAGCTCCAGTGTTAGTTCTGCCATCGGATTTAGGTTCTTATACCGCGTATCTTTGTGCCTCGAGAATAGGCATTGGTTGTGTTAATGCAGAAGGGTGTAGTGATTGAGTGATAGTTATGATCTTTGGAAGGGTATAGAGATGATATCAGTTGAGGCTAAACAGGCGAAGTTATCTCTTGCGGGGTGTGCTGGGGTTGTGTGACCCTTAGGTGGTTTTGTAGCAAGTCCTCTTTATCGGTAATTAATATATGTCGCAATTTGAGTTAGGTCTCTTGTGATAGTTGGCATTGACTGTTACAATGATGAATGCGAGATTTGCATACGATTTGAGATACTAGACGGGTTGTGTCATATGAGCTTATGAAGGATTTAGTGAATCTCACTGCAGTATGGTGGCAGTGATAGCGTATGGGCATTGTGAGTTATTGTTTGCCTTGATCTTTGGATTTGAGCCAAGTGGGGGAGTCTATTGATGATAAGTTGATTGCACGATTATGTGTTGTATTGGTTTCGGTTTGAGGTATATTGGTGAATTAGTTATGTCCTGCAGAGGTGGAGTCTGGGAATGACTTGAGTAACGGGAATTCTTCGATACCGTTTGTAATGTACTCTATGGGTAGATGGGTTTTATTGAATGAGTGAGTTGTAATGGAAAAAGGTGTAGTGTGTGCAGAGTACGAGTTTGCTTGTTTCTTTAAATATTTGGATTTCTTTCCTAGTATGTGGTTTGCAAATGGGGTCAGGTCGTTCTGTCTTCTTGGTCAGTGTAATTGAAATTTGCATAGGGTGGATGACTCTCGAGAATGGTTCTGACAGGTTCAAGGTTATATGTAGCAATTGAGGATCTCCAAGGTGCGAATTGGGCTAGAACTGAGATTTACATGGAGGGTGTGAAGGCTTGTGGTGTCTTTACATTATCATGGATTCTATCTATCGGTGTCAGGTTAGTGGAGGTAATGGATTTAGATTTTCCGGAAGTCTCTTCAGGGTAAGTATTTTGAATGTGGTGCTTTTGGGGGATAGTCGAGAGAGTATTCGGCAGTTTATGAGCCTTAGATGGTATGGTGTTATGCTTGGGTCTCGTGCGGTGAGTCTGGGTTGAGAATTGCGGTATCATGGCAGGGAAGATCATCAATTCGAAGGTAAGTCAGAAGGAACTTAGATTAATAGGATAGCTTGGTAGTAATCGGATCGGCATGGTAAGGAATATGATTAGTTCTTTGGGAGTTTATGAGGTAATGAGTTTTTACAGGTGTTTCTTAGAAATGCTCTTGGGTTTTGGTGACCTGCGTAGCTTGGTTGAGTTAAAAAGATTCAGTCCTGACGGTTTGGTGTTGTACAATGGGATTCAGATAGTTCTTGATGGTTTCTACCACGGCTAGAGATGTGTATTTTCTGCTGGCATGAGAAGCATGTGATGTATAGTGATTTTGCTTCTAGATGGGATCAAATGTAAAGTTCTTGGCTAGTTGGGCTCGTAGTTGCTTGTGGCTCGGAAGGGATTATGAAGTTCTCATATTTATCATAGTACGGCATGGCGTATGCGGCATATTGTGTAGAGTTGAGATTTGCATAGGTGGGGTCACGGTTCAGTGCCGGAAGGAAGGTCAGAAACTCTTAGGCAGCATTGGCAAATCAGACGACTAGGTAAATGATATCACTAATTGGTGTGGCTTGATGAGGGTATACATTTCAGAAACGACAATGTGTTTGAGTTAAGGGTACTTCATTGGTATTTCGGTGCTCTTTTGTTGGATCGACTGCTGATATTCAAGTTTGTTTGGTGGCACAGAAGAATTGGAGTATCCCTCGCGGAATGATTGAGTATTAGAGGTGTGTTATATATTCGAGCAGTGTAGCTGGGATCGGATATGGTGATTCGTATGCTTGATGGATTGGGAGACTGAGAGTTTTCGTGATTAGATGGTTTTGTCGTTGTGGACTCTGGAAAAACAGTAAAGGCTATTCAGAGAGTAGTATGTACTATGATTCAGTTATTGTGAACCTTCAAAGAGTTATTTATCTATTGTGAGTGATCAGAGTTGATTTAGGGCTCATTGGTAGGCCTAGTATGGATGTGTGTTCCGCACCGGGTCGGAATTGTTGACTCTGAATTGCTATCGTTGAGGGGTGTACCATTCGATTGTCATGGAGCTTATTCATGTTCTGGAGTGATCTATGAGTGACCCTCCTGTGTTGCGAGGAGTTGTGATTGTTGGTTATATGCACATATGGTGCGGTTCTATTTGGGCTTTATAGCAGAATTTTGGTGAGACGGGTATTTTGGTGTTGCATGATTGATTGTGCCTTGGATATGTTCTTTTTGGCTGTCATGGCATCACATCATTTACTTCTCCGTAGTTATGGTGATTCACTTGTGGTACAAGACATCAAATTGTGTGTGGTTGTTGATTTTTTAGCATTGTGACTTGAGGTACTTCGTGAGGAGCAGTGTTTGGATGTTGAGATATGATCCTTGTGTTAGATTCGTGTGTTATGGTTATACGGTGCATGATGGGTTTTTAGCATCTCGTTGCGGCAGTATTTGTTGAACTTGCGGATAGTTCTCTTGTTGGAGTCATTTTCTATGTTTGGGTAAACTTGGCTTGTTGCTCATTGGTGCACAGATTGCACGGGTTGTGGCTTAGATTGTACTGACGTGACATGTCTCTAGAGTGGTCATGATGGATGAAATGAGGTCATCGGACCTAGAATGAGTGTGATCGGATCTGATTGCGGTATTTTTGGGAGGATATTGATGTTGATCAGCTTAGAAATTTGCTATAGTTGTGCTTTCTTCATCGTTGGCAGTATATGAAAGTGTTAGAACGTGACATTGCTTGATAAGAGCTTATGTACCGGTATTGGGTTGTTTTGAGCAACTATTGTGATTAAGAGTTATCGCTATGAGTGTTTGATTCATGCGGTATATTATGTGATTACACCTTGGGTTACAGATATGGCTTGATACAACGTGTTCAGACTTGTTCAGTTTATAGTTGTGGAATTTGATCTTGTAAACTATTTCAGAAGTGGAAATTTAGTTCTAAGGTTTATGGCTCAGGATTGGATTTCGAAATTTCAAATGTGTTATGCTATTGGACCTATATTGGGTAGGGTGACGTGGGATCACCCCCGAATATGTGCATGGTAGGTTACACGACAAATTTGGTGGTATTTGGAACAACTCTAGGGACGTTCGAAAACAAACGTATGTTTCAGTACGAGAGAATGTAACGACTCGGTCGCTCGTTCCGTGAGATTTTCCCCGTTTCCTCTATTTCAGCTTGGTCATGTGTTTTTAACCTATTTATGTTATGTTGGTTCGGAGTGGTCGTGGTGAGAATTGAGACACTTAGTCTCTTAAATGAGCTTAATAGTTGAGAAAGTCAACTGGGAGTTGACTTATTGGTAAACGACCTCGGAATGTAAATTTTATGGCTCAGATAGCTTCGTTAGGTGATTTGGGGCTTAGGAGTGTGTTCGGAATGTGGTTTTGAGGTCTGGAGTAGAATTAGGCTTGAAATGGCAAAATTGAGTTTTTGGCGATTTTCGGTTGGCAGTGGAAAATTAGCTATCGGGGTTGGAATGGAATTCCAAAAGTTGGAACAGGTTCGTAGGGTCATTTTGGATATGTGTGCAAATTTTCAGGTCAATCGGACGTGTTTTGGATGGTTTCGACATCTTTGGTGAAATTTAGAAATCTTAAAGTTCATAGGCTTGAATCCGACGTGATTTTGGTGTTTTTGCATTATTTCCGGTTTTTCGAAGGCTCGATTAAGTTTGAATGAGGTTATGGGATATGTTGGCATATTTGATTGAGGTCCCGAGCTCCTCGGGTGAGTTTCGGGTGGTTATCGGAGTGTGTTTGGCTTTAAAGAGACTGTGTTTGCTGCTGCATTTTGCTTCTGCTGGTTTCCTTATACGCGATCGCAAGAGTAGGGCCGCGATCGCGTAGGCCTGTTGAGGGCAGCTGGGGAATTGTTCTATGCGATCGCCAATTGGGGTCTACGATCGCGAGGGTCTGTCAAGTTGGCTATCGCGAACGCGTGGCTGAGGTCGCGTTCGCGAAGAAGTATTTGGAGCAGTCGTGAGGTGAAGGAATTTTTCTATGCGATCGCGTAGTGAGGGCCGCGTTCGCGTTGTTTTGTGAGCTTGTTATCCGCGATCGCGTTTGTGTTTCTGCGATCGCATAAGGTAAGTTGTGGGGCAGTCCATTTTTGTGCTTCGTGATCGCGAGGCAAATTCCGTGATCGCGATGAAGAAAATAGACCTGGGCAGATTCTTTTAAAATTCAAAATGAGGGTTTAGTCTATTTTTGCAAAATCCCATTGGAGAGCTCGGGAGTAGGTGGAAATTGAAGAGATTTTCAGTAGAGCGACCGCGGTAAGTGTTCTTCACTCGCAATTGGTCTAATTCCATGATTTAGTATTGAATTTCATCATTTTATTTGAGAAATTAGAGTGGAAATTGGGAAAAAATGGGAGGAAAGTTCAAGAATTTATTTTGATGATTTGAATAGGCAATTGTGTTCCGATTTTGACGTTCTTGATATGTATGGACTCTTGGGATAATAAGGATTCCGGTTTTGTGCTTTTTATCGAATCTCGAGACGTGGGACCGGGGGGTCGGTTTTGGTCAATTTCGGGATTTGTGCCTAATTGTGATAATATTTGAGCGGGTATCGTCTCCCTAGCATATTTTGATGTTATTAATCTGATTTTGATAGACCCGGAGCATTTGGGAGCCGATTCGAGGGGCAAGATCATCGCGAAGTAGTTTTAGGGTCGGTTTGAGGTAAGTAATGACTGTAAATCTTGTCCTGAGGGTATGAAACCCCGAACTTAGTATTTTCTCACTATTTTGGAGTGACGCACATGCTGGATGACGAGTGTGTGGCGTGCACTGATTGGGCATTTGGACTTGGTCCTTTCTGGGGCAACTATTGAGTTGCGTAATTGCTTTTAAATCACATGATAAAGCGTATTTTCATACTATTGCTATATTTGGGCTGTAAGCCATGTTTGGGCCTTGTGCCGACCTGTTTAAACCCCTTGGGGGCTATATTCTGATTTTCCCTCACTGTATTGATTATGTTTTACACTCGGTCATACCATGTTAAACTGTTTTTGAAACTCAGACTTGTTTACACTGTTTTGTGATATAAATATTGTTTTGGGTCGAGTACCCCGTTTTACTGATAGCTCGAGTGGCTTGTGAGAGGTTTCTAACTGAGTGAGGCCGAGAGCCTATGTTGTGAGGAGTATATATGGATCGGGCTGCACGCCGCAGCAATGTATATATATATGGATCGGGTTGCACGCCGTAACGAGATATGTTGGATCGGGCTGCACGCCGCAGCAAGATATATGGATCAGGCTGCACGCCGCAGCGATATTGGGTCGGGCTGCACGCCGCAGCTATATAGCGCTTGGGCTGTAGGAGCCCCTCCGGAGTCTGTACACCCCCAGTGAGCGCAGGTACCTACTGAGCGCGAGTGCCGAGTGTCGAGTGACGAGTGATTGAGAGGCATGAGTAGCTGTGAGGTTGCCCGAGGGGCTGATTATGAGTGATTGTGAGGCATGCTGAGGGACTGTTTCTGAGTGATGTTATGCCCGAGGGGCAGGTTATTATTCATATTTTTTCCCGAGTGACTACTTATGATTCATATCATTTTTACACTAAACTTCTTGGATATTTTTCTGAAATTGTTGGAAATTACACTTTTCAAAGGATTTTTACTGAAATTGTCTTTTTAAGCATGATGATTTAACGTATTCGCTATTGGAAAGAAGGACTGTGCTTATTGTGAAATGATAATTTGACTTTATGTGTTTCTTACTGCTCAGACCTTATTTACTTTCATTACTACTGAGTTGGCGTACTTACATTACTCCCTGCACCTTGTGTGCAGATCCAGGTGTTAGGGCACAGTGAGATGTCCATCTGTTCTAGAGACTTCTCGGAGATTTGCGAGGTAGTTGCACGCTTCCGCAGCCCTGCTTCCTCTTGCTTAGTATTATAGAGTTTAATTTCTTCCAGACTTGTATATTTTCTTTAGATGCTCATGACCAGTGACTCCAGGATCTTGGGGTTGTATTTAATATTCGGTGTAGCTTTTTCTCCTTAAAATGATTAAAAGAAACATGTATGGATTACCAGTCTAGTAATGATATAACTTAAAGACATTTTACGTTTTGAGTGTTAATTTGGCTGGCCTAGTATCACGATAGACACCATCACGACTAGTTTAGATTTGGGGTCGTGACATCAAATTTTAGAAAAAATAAAAAGGATCTCATTATGGAACGACTAGATAGATGCTTTGTGAATGAGCACTGGACTAACCAATATCCCAATGCAATAGTAGATCACCTACCTTGAACCTATAGTGACCACAACCCCCTACTTATCCGATTGAACCCTAAGTTCACATCTCCGCACACTAGACCTTTTTGTCTAGAATCCATGTGGTGCTCTCACCCCCAATTTCCAGATATTGTTAAAAAATGTTGGTATAACAATAGTTTTGAAGAGGTTATGTCCTCTTTCAAAGAAAAAGCCACTCAATGGAATAAGGAAGTCTTTGGGAATATTTTTCAAAAGAAAAAGAAAATTCTAGCAAGAATTAAAGGTATTCAAAACTCTCACAACTTCCCTAGTAGCAATTTCCTCATACACTTGGAAAATCAACTTAGAAAAGACTATAATGAAATACTCCAAAGAGAAGAGGATTTTTGGAAACTTAGGTCAAGAATTAATTGGCTAAACAATGGTGAGGCTAATACAAAATTCTTTCACATATCAACCTTAATTAGAAGAAAACATAACCGTATTGCTCAGTTTAAAAATGAGGAAGGACAATGGATTGAGGATCCAGTGGAGATAACTAAGCAGACACTTCTTTTCTACAAAGACATTTTTACTACCATACACAGTCTCACGAATTGGAAAGATATTTGCCAGTCTCCTAAGAGCTTCGATAATATTGATCTTAGTCACCTAGATAATCCTATATCAAGCCAGGAAATCTCAAATGCCACATTTTCTTTTAAACCAATGAAAGCACCCGGGCCATATGGGATTCACCCTTTCTTTTACCAGAAATTTTGGCCTATTGTAGGAGACTCCATCATTAGTTACGTTTAAAAAAAATTCTAACCAAGAAATCCCTCAAACCTTTAACAACACATATCTTTGTCTCATCCCTAAAGTTCCCAATGCCAACCAACTAAAGAACTTTAGACCTATTGGGCTATATAACACCATTTACAAAGTCGTAACAAAAATCATAGCCAATAGGATAAAACCTCACCTAAATGATATTATTAGTCCTTTTCAATCAAGTTTCCTAAAAAAAAAAAGAAGGGCCTCAGACAATGGTATTATCATCCAGGAAATATTTTTTATTAATAAATTCAGAAAAATGAAAGGCTCCTATTCAAAAATGATCATTAAACTAGACTTAGAAAAAGCTTTTGATCGTATTGAATGGTCCTTTATTTATAGGACACTGTCTTACTTCAAATTCCCCCCAAAAATCACCAAACTTATCATGAATTTCATGATCACCAGTAACATAGCAGTTTTCGTTAACGGGACTAGCACAAATTACTTCTCTCTCACTAAAGGCATTCGACAAGGAGATCCCTTATCACCTTACATCTTTGTCCTATGTGTGAAAATGCCTTCTAGGTTTATTAACCACCAAGTGGATTGTGCCAATTGGGACCCTATCTCTCTAAGCCCCAAAGGTCCCAAATTATCACACATATTTTTTGCTCACAATCTTACTCTAATGGCTAATATCAACAAAACAACTAGCAAGACTATCTATAATACCTTAACAATCTTTTGTAAGCTATCCAGGCAAAAAATCTAAAATCATTTTCTCTAATAATTGCCCCATAAATGCTCAAAAAGAAACTGCGAACATCTTAATCAATAGGGAAAAAATTTAGAAAATACTTGGGTTTCCCTATTGTAGAAAAATTCCCAAAGGCAAACGACTTCTTGCACATATTAGATAATATAAGAGCTAAATTGGCTAATTGGAAAATAAATTGTCTAAATCTGGAAGAGAGAGCAACCCTAATTCAATCCACCTTAAACAACATCCCCAACCACTCTATGCAGTACCTCCAATTACCAAAAAATATTATGAACAATATTGATCGCCTTCAAAGAAACTTTTTATGGGGCAGTACCCAAGAGAAAAAACGTATTCACTTAATTAATTGGGACACATTAGATGTTTGTGAAAACATTTTGAGTGCTAGGTTACAAGACACGTCATCATATCCCTGTATTATAACGTTTCGGCGCTAGGGAATTTTTCATAATTGTTGCGATGTGGAAGTATAATGATCTAGTCTTGGTTTTATTTTGATTAGCTATGTTTATTTGAGATTATAATCAGCGATACATTAAAGACATGCCATTGTGTTCTAATTGGTCTTTAAGAAGTACTTAATGTTAGTCGATGTGCGTGTAAGCTAATCCGGACACCACGATTATAAAAAAATAGAAGTACTTGTTGCCTGGATACCACGTAGTTAGATGGAAGTGGGGCGTCTTATTTTAGTTGAACTTTTTATTCGGGCGGGTCAATATTTGGGGCGGGTTGGTCAGAGAAACGGGTAGATATGAGTTAGTCTTTCTAATAGGTTAGATGCTTTAATTTCGAACAATAAGAAGTTGTCATGTGGATTTAAATAATTATTATTTTTAATTCAGCATTGACCTAACAGTCAAAGGGCATAAGTGAACCAAAAAGGTGGATGAAGGGGTATTTTTAGCCCAATAAGTGAATGAAGGGTATTTTTAAACTTTTTCTAATAGCTTAGGGACATTTTTAACCTTTTCTGTTAAAAATAATATATCAACCTTGAATAAACTTGTATAATAGTGTGTAAATATGAATCAATCTTGTACAAAAGTATATAAAATGTATAAGCTTCATTAACTATAGTGACGAACATTTTTTATGATTTTTAATTACAATTTTTGTTCAATACCAATCCAATTCTTCAGCAATTGACTTCAAATTTTGTAGGTAACCTCTCTTTAGACTATTTCCAATAAACCTAAACAACACACACTCCAACTTTCTCACAAGAATCATATTCGAAATCCAAACTCACTTTATTAGGCTTATTCAATAATGACGATCGAGTTACTTTTTAATCTAATTTTTACTGTCCAAAACTTAATTTATAGTATATGTCTGCGTGCATTTGACTCTCTAGGACACAAAAGCTATAAAAGAATATAATGTTCCGCTAAAACCATCATAGTGACAAAGCTGTTGGGTCATTAACGATGACATTTAACAGAGCTGATATGACTATTGGCAGGGAAAATCTTGGAAGGCATTATACGTAATTAGATTTCATTACATAATTTCTGGATTCTTTTGGATCTGCGTCTGATTTAAGATTGATGCTGGATAGATGATGAAGGGAATAAAGGAATAAGAAGGTTTCAAAATATATACAATAGAGACTAGGTCGAGTAAGATCTAAGAACGTTGGCTCATTTTAGATACAATTAGGTCTGTTGATATAGAGTGTAATTGTGTCTAGAAACATTTGGAGACTGATTTCAAATTTCTTATCCATTACTTCAAGTGACGCCTTCCAATGAGACAGCTTGTACTAAACAAGATTATTCATATTCAAACTCTATATCAACAAATATAGAAATGTTTATTGAGTAAGTGCTTAAATAAAAGCATATTAATTATTTTAATATTTATACCTATCATGTTTATTTACATTGACTGCCAAACACGCAGATGTTTTGGTTACAATAAATATAAAGTAAAACTGCATACGTATCATTCTTCGAGGATATAGTGGGTTCAAGAATTTATAGAATCCATACAAACCAGGTCACTGATCATATTGTCAAATTGAGAGACCCCTTAAAGAAAATGATTGAAACACTCCAAAACAAACAAAAGGCAAATGGTTCTTTCCACCGAGACTCTAAAAACACTACTAGATTTTACTAAGTATATATGGTTTGGCAACCCATTTGAACATTACACAACTTTGCAAGATGAAAACTTAAAATGCATAATATATAATGTTAAATAAATAAGAAGTAGTAGCTCTTTCTTCACTGATTCATACTCTTCCCTTTTCCATTCCTTGAAATGGGAAGTGTTGGGATACTCTGTTCATGCAAGAAGTAGTTATCCGGATCCACCTTAGTTTTCACTTTCACTAGCCTATTGAAATTGTCCTTGAAATACTTGTTTCCCCACACACTAGCTTCTATAAAACTAGAACTCCCATTCTTGTTCATCCCTAAATCAAGATCTCTATAATTCACATAAGCTTGTCTAGGGAACATAGATGCATAAGGGGTCATGTAATTATAAAGTCTTCTAATCCAATCAATATGTTTTGTGGCTAATTCTTTATCAGGGTCATTCCATAGTGTTAAGTATTGAACCATGTAAATGACACCTTTTCTATGAGGAAAAGGGGTTTCAGATTCTGATATTTTAGCCATCATTCCACCATATGGATTCCATATCATTAATGGTGAGTCTTCTTCCATTAGCCTTTTCCATAACCCTTCAAGACCATCTTCAGGAATTGGTTCTTTCACAAAATCTGATTTTGCTTTGAAGTAATTCTTGAACAAAGATTTCCCTTGAAGGAGTACTTCTGGTGGGGTGTTACTTGGATAACCAGCAATGTACAAAATGGACTTAATCCAACTCATTTCTGTACAATCTTTTTGTGTCAATCCCAGTTCAGGAAAATTTTCATTCATTATTTCTAAAAGTCTGTCACTTGTACCAAGAAATAATGAATTATAAGCCATTTGGATAGTCTTTTCACCTTTTTTATCTTTCTTGTCAACAACATTCATGATCACCCTAATGAAGAGATCTTCATCAATCTTGTCAGCAACTTGTTGCCATTTGTAAATAATCTTTGTCCCATTTTGTTCGAGTGTTTTTGGGACAGTAAAAACTGTTACAATTGATGGAACAGGGACTAACCTTAACTTCCAAGAAAGTATAATCCCAAAACTAGCTCCTCCACCTCCTCTAATTGCCCAAAACAAGTCTTCCCCCATACTCTGCCTATCAAGAATTCTACCATTTGCATCAACAATTCTAGCATCCACTACGTTATCTGCTCCTAACCCATATTTTCTCATCATAGTACCATATGCTCCACCTGTTATGTGTCCACCAATTCCCAAACTAGTACAAAGACCTGCTGGAAATCCATGTGTCTTGCTTTTTTCAGAAATCCTATAGTATACTTCACCAACGGTTGCCCCAGCTTCAGCCCAAACAAAGTTGTCCTCTATGTTCACCTCGATTCCTCGGAGTTTTGAGAGATCAAGAATAATGAAAGGAGATTCCATTTCAGATATGTAAGAGAGACCTGTTTTTAAAAATAGAACAAAACAAAGTAAGAATATTGAAGGTCATTCAAAATCTTCATTAAAGACATGTTCCTTTTAATTTCAAAACTTAAGATTCAAGTTTAAATAAAAGTGAAGATACCAAGTCTTCTAATTTATGCATAAAACCTTCACACTCATTTTCGCCTTTCCAACCGGCGGGTAATATCACTTTTAGGCCACGTCAGAAACTATTTATATCCGGTAGCCGAAAAATTCGGTACAATTTATATAATTTTTGTATATAACACACATAATGTATATACACAACAAAATATACATTTTTTCAGCTATTATTTTGAGAGTTACTATACAATGTCTTTTTCCCGACAATCTCACTTTGTACATATTCAGGGCCGCCCGAATCTGGTAGTTTTGATCTAAATCTTGTATTTGCTTTAAGAAATTCATTAAATATGTGTAAATTATTAATTTAGAAACCGACAACTTTATTGAATCCGTAAGCTTCAAATCCAGGCTATGCTAGAAGCGAAGCCATAATTTAAACTTTACGAGTTCTAAATTCTAAAATAGCTACATTAGGTGTTAGTAATTAGGTTCTGAATTTAATTATTGTACATATTTAAATTTCTTAATGCAAAATACATGATTTGCACTGAAGTTATTGGGTTCGGTCGAACCCGTATTTCGGCTTCTAGCTCTGTTCCTACCTCTACATATATATGTAGCGTACCTTCGTAATCATGGCCTCCACTTCTAACTCTAAGCTGAAGACCTAGCTGTTTTGAGCAAATGACAGCAGCTTGGACATGGGATTCTGCCATAGGTGTAAAAATAAGCTGAGGTTTAGGAACAGAAGGCACTAACAATCTGAGATTTTGTGCTGTGGATTGTAAGATTGTGGTGAAAGAAGCATTAGTTGGGGTGACGAAAGCTGTAGAAAAAGGGACACAGTAATCAGAATTCTGGCAAACACATTGGTAGAACTTTTCGTTGGTTGTATCTGAAAGAACATATGAGCAAAATGGCAATAAGACTACTAAAAATGAAAGAAAAACAGAGTTTAAGGATGTCATAGTTGAGGTTCTTGAATGCTTTAGCATTGTGCTTTTGATTGGTTATGAAAATTTGAAGGGGGTGATGGTATTTATATATTGATGAAGTAAAGTTAATGTATGATGATGACTCTATATGACATAATGCAAATGTCAGGTTTCTAGGTGATCAGGATTTTAAGAATGAATGCTACCAAGTAATTGGAGATGGATTTGAATTATATACGCTTATAGTATAAATATTTTTTATACAATTAGTGAATTTTAATATGTGACAATTGATTAATTACTATTTTAACCAGATTATCAGTATGTTATCAAAAAGATTACATGTAATTATCTAATAAATAATTTTATATATATATATATATATGCGTGCGCACATTGCATGTTAAATCATGCTCTAAATGTGGTATGAGATGAAGAAGTGAATTAAAAGAAATAGGAAGAAACGGGAATGTGTGTATATATATTATTTTTAATTCATTTCTTCATCTCATATCACATTCAATCCATTATTTTACATACAACAAATAATCAAAACATATTAAATTCATGAATGCGACACACTTGAGGGTCGCACTAGTATATGGGACTCTTAGACATATAATGTGTTTACGCAGGCATTATACCGTCATATGAGCTTTTGTACTTAAAGATATTTAGGAATGTCCCGCGAACCTCACAGTTCAAATAGGTTTTGAAAAGATACTAATTATGTATAATAATCAGAAGTTATCTTATACAAATTACAGACAGTACATATGAGACAAGACACCTACAAGAACAAAAAACAAAGCATGGCGTTCAAGATGGAGAAGCTCAGACTTAAAGTAAGAGCAACCATTTCTTGCTACTCAAAGAAAGAGCAAACGAGAAGAAGATTTCACTTGAAGCAAATAAACAAATAGATAAAGAGATAGAGGAACAAATTAAGATATGTTTATCACCGCTAAAGATTGTGATGAGATGGATAGGATCCCTCCACCCTTATACAGATATTGGACACTCGTTAAAGAAAACATATTTATCATTTTATTGTTCTAGTTGGCATCAATTTAATTTTATTATTGTTATGAAACAATGAATTGGTTCCTTCTATACGTTTCCTTTCTAGAATTTTACTGTTTAGTTTAGTTGTATTACGCATCACTAAGTGGATTTAAAATTTAATATTTATGATTCTATAATGATCTTAAGTTAATCTATATCTATATATATTATTAAAAGGAGAGTAAAAAGCTATCTCCTTAAGCCAAGTGGCATCCTAGAAAACAACCACATGGCATAAGTAGGTAATAATTAGTTATTGGTTATTATTTTTTAATTTAAATATTTCCATTTAAATTGGAAAGTAGTTTCAAGTTAGTATTTTTAAATTATTTTGAAATAAAAAAGAAAAATTACAAAAAATATAAAACTGCCAATTTATTTTTTAATAATTTTTGGTTCTTTTAAAAATAAAAGTTTATTTATTCAGAAAATATTATTGATAATAATAGATTAAAATAAAAAAATGTATCTTCTATACTATTATAAAAAGAAAGTAGCGTACAAAAAATTAAATAAAGTAATATGCTAATAAAAGTTTCTATTAACGATGCACTAATAAAAGTTATTCGATGCCTATACAAGTCTCATTAATTTAATAGAGATTTTATTCATTAAATTTCAGATCATATTATTGAAGCAATAGGATAAAATTTAAATTAAAAGAATATTTCAAGAGTAATAAAATATATATTTTCTATTATATTATTAAAAAAAAGTAGTAGACAGATATATAAACAAAGTAATATGCTAATAAAGTTTCTATTAACAATGCAATAATACTAAATATTTGATAATATAAAATAAAAAAATACAGAGCAAAAAAGTAATTCAATGACTATTCAAATCTCTTTAATTTAATCGAGATTTTATTCAATTAAAAGTTCAGATAATATTATTGAGAAAAATAGAATAAAATTTAAAATAAAAAAAATATTTCAAGAGTAATATAATACATATCTTCTATTATATTTTAAAAAAAGAAAGTAGTAGACAAAAATGTTAAACAAAGTAATATGCTAATACAAATTTCTATTAAAAATGCAATCATATTAAATATTGGATAATATAATTAAAAAAATACATAACAAAAAAGTTATTCGATGACTATATAAGTCCCTTTAATTTAATAGAGATTTTATTCATTAAAATTCAGATAATACTATTGATAACAAAAAATAAAATTTAAAATAAAAAATATTCAAGATTAATAAAATATATAAATCTTCTCTTATACTACAAAAAGAAATCGAGCATTGGATAATAGAATAAAACAATAAGAAAAAAAAGTTATTCAATGACTATATAAGTCCCTTCAATTTAATAGCGATTTTATTATTGGGTATATCACATTGACAAATAAGATGACAATTGAAATTTATTAAAGCAATATGATCTAATTTGTTCAAACAGGCTAGACCATATTGACCGCGCATCGTGCGGGCACGGCTACTAGTATTATTAAAAGGAGAGGAAAAAGTCTTCTCCTTAAGCCAAGTGACAGCCTAGAAAAAAGCAACATAGCATAAGTAAATAATAATTAGTCATTGGTCATTATATTTAAATTTAAATATCTATAAACTAATCAAATAAAATATTTTATAATAAAAAACAAAAATTAAAACAAAACTGTCCATTTAAATTGGAAAGTAGTTTCAAGTTGGAGTTTTTGAATTATTTTAATAAAGAACAAAAAAAAAAACAAAAAAAAAAACTACCAATTCAAACTTGCTTTGTTTTTTTAATAATTTTTCGTTTTTTTTCTTAAAAATTAAAATTTTATTTATTCAGAAAATTTTAGTTGAGAATAATAGAATAAATATATATATATATAAAGTAACATACAAAAATTTAAATAAAGTAATATGCTAATAAAAGTTTCTATTAACAATGCAATAATACTAAATTGTAATGACTTGGTCGTTCGTTCTGAGAGTTATAGCCCCGTTTCTCCCATTTATGCTTCTTTATGTATTGTTCAGTTGTGCTGAGTTGTATCGAGTTGGTAGGCTTCGTCCGGAGTAGTCTTGGAGTGAAATGAGACACTTAGTCTCTTAGTTAGAAAGCTAAGTTAGAAAAGTCAACCGGAAGTTGGCTTATGAGTAAACGAATTCGGATTTGGATTTTTATGATTCGATTAGCTTTTTGGGTGATTTCAGACTTAGAAGTGTGACAAGAATGTAATTTGGAGGTCCGTGGTAGAATTAGGCTTGAATCGGAAAAGGTTAGAAATTTTGGCGATTTTGGGCGGCAGTGAAAAATTAGGTATCGGGATCGCAATGGAATTACGGAAGTTGGAGTAGGTTCAAAGTGTCATTTGTGACGTGTGTGCAAAATTTGAGGTCATTCGGACGTGGTTTGATGGGTTTCAATGTCGTTGGCGAATTTTGAAAGTTTAGAAGTTCTTAGGCTTGAATCCAAGGTTGATTGTTGTTTTGGTGTTGTTTTGAGTGTTCCGGAGGTTCGAGTAAGTTCGGGTAGTGAGATATGACTTGTTGAATTATTGGCTTAGGTCCCGAGGGCCTCGAGTGAGTTTCGGATAGGTTTTGGTTGTGTTGCGCTCGTTTTTCTTATGTTTCAACATCGTTTCTTCAAGCATAAATGATATCATATTAAACAAATGAGCTCCGATTTCTCTTTTGATTGAAGCATTAGATCCGTATCATAATTACTGACCCGTAGCAAAATGAATTGTCGAATTTGGACATCGTATGAGAATTTTATGGTCATTTTAATAAGAATTAGGTTGAGATATTTTCAGATTAATTACGACATTGTCACTGACAACGTATTTAAATATCTACACTATTTGCAAATATTAAAACATATATATCTCATTCATTATAAGGTCAAATTGAGTGAGTCAAAAGCCTAACTTTACTAGAATTTCACAAGAAACCCATTGGAGGCATAAAATGCGAGTTTTGGGATCGTTTGACACGAGAAACAAGGCAGAATTGCTGGCAGAAAAATATATAAAACTAGGGTTTGCTCGGATTTGGGCGATTTTTGAGGTGATTTTCACCATAGGGATTGAGGTAAGTGTTCTCTACTCGTTTTTGGTTATATTTCATGAATCCATCTTCATTTTTGGGATTTGATTGATGATTTCAAAGTGAAATTGAGGGAGTTAGGGTTTGCGTTTTGGAGAGTTTGAGATGAGGATTTGAGGGACCAAACGGAGTCCGATTTTGATAAATTTTATATGGTTATACTCAAGAGAGGATGAGGTTTATTGTTCTGCCATTTTGTATTGATTTCGAGGCGTGGACCCGGGGGGCAGGTTTTTTTGCCGATTTCGGATTTTTGGCATATTTTATAGTTTTTATTGTGGAATTCGATTCGTTAGCCTATGTTGATGGTATTAATCTGATTATGGTTAGATTCGGCTGTGATGACCCAAAAGGTCATCCCTTGTTTTACATATCAAAGCGGTATTCCGAGGCCTTGAAAGCTTCCTTTTATCTCACCTCGTTTTGCGTGCGCATCCCAGGCGTATAGCCAGAAAGCTTTTATATGAAAAACTGAGAAAAATGCTAAATTTGCCTTAAAATTTTAAGTTGACTTCGGTCAACATTTTGGGTAAACGGACCCGGACCCGTGATTTGACGGTCTCGAAGGGTCCGTAGGAAAATATGGGACTTGGGCATATGCCCGGAATCGAATTCCGAGGTTTCAAGCCTGAGAAATGAATTTTTGAAAGAAATTGTTTTTCTGAAAATATAAGAGATTTTAGAAATTTGATTATATTTAAAATTTATGGTATCGGGCCCGTATTATCGTTCCGGAGCCCGGTACAGGTTCAATATGATAATTACGATATGTTTGTAAAATTTGGTAAGAAACGGAAGCCGTTTGATGTGATTCGGATCCGTAGTTGTGAAAATTGATACTTTGGAAGTTTTTGAGATTTTCCTTGATTTCTATGCTAAATTCGTTGTTTAAGATGTTATTTTGGTGATTTGATCGCACGAATAAGTCCGTAGGATATTTTTGAGGTTGTGTACATGTTTGGTTTGGATCCCCGAGGGCTCGGGTGAGTTTCAGATAGAAGTTGGAGTGTTTTGAATTTAGAAATTCGGGTGTTTCTTTGCTGTATCTGGTGTCTGAGTTTTTGCTCTATGCGAATTCGTGGTAACCCACGCGAACGCATAACAAAAATTTGGAGGGGGGCAGGTTTGCACTATGCGAACGCATAGAAGCAGGTGCGAACGCGGAGCCTTAGAAATTTACTCTACACGAATGCACCCGGGCAGTCGCGATCGCATAGAGTAGTAAGGGGTTGGGTAGTTCAAACACTGTGCAAACGCGCCCCTTTGGACGCGAACGCGAAGGGTAGGGGAGGGGAGCCTATGCGAACGCACTGCTCTGGTCGCGAATGCATAGGCTATTTTTGCCCAGTCTTTTAAAAAAACCAATTACAGGATTGTTTCAAAATTTCATAACCTCTTCACCTAAACTCGAACTTGGGCGATATTTGAAGGGGGATTTCACCACAAAACCATAGGTATGTGTTATTAAACTCGTTTTCTTCAACTTCCTTTAACACCCATTAGATTTCTAGGTCCTAAATTATGTTCTTAAGGGTAAAAAATTAAGAATTTGGGTAGAGTTAGGGATTTTTGAATAATTAGAATTTAGACTTCGTTTTGGGGTCGTATTCCGGAACTAATTACATATTCGAGCTCGTGGGTGAATGGGTGATCGGGTTTTGGTCCGAACCTCGTGTTTTGACCAAGCGGGTCCAGGATCAATTTTTGACTTTTTGGGAGAATGCTAGAAAACCTATAATTAAGCGTTGGAATTGAATTATTTAGCGTTTATTAATGTTATTAAGTCAATTATGTCTAGATACAAGTGAATTGGAGTCAAATTCAAAAGGGAAAGCGGTAATCGAGGCTTGAGTTGATCGTGGAATTTGAGGTAAGTGTTTGGCCTAACCTTAGCTTTAGGGAATAAGTGTTGTGTCCTACTTGCTATGTGATAATATCATATTCAACGTATATGTGAGGTAACGAGTACCTATACGTTGGTATCAAGCATACCCGTGAGTCGGATATTATGAATTATGTGATTTTTCATTGATTATTAATGTATTATTGCTTGAGTTTCACTTTGTGGTAATTCATATTGGTGTTTCTTGGTATTGAATAGTGTTGAGTATTGGTTTTAGTTGAGAAATTCTATGTGAAGATATGTACTTGAGTGAGATTCGTTATACGTGTGTCCCTTGCCGAGATGTTATGATTTATTATTGAGGTTTATATTGTTGATTTTTCCTTGCCGGACTTCTGTTATTGATGATGTTTGGGTGAGGAAGAGTGTAAAGCACGAAGGGTGATGCCGTGTATTAATTATTGTGAGGATGAGAGTGTAAAAGCACGAAGGGTGATGCCGTGCCATTTCTATTGATTCACGGTGAGGATGAGAGTAAAATCACGAAGGGTGATGTCGTGCATTTGCATTTACTATTTGGTGAGGATGAGAATAAAAGCACGAAGAGTGATGTCGTGCACTATTTTTCTTCGTGTTGCTATTTAATGCTGCTTAAGTTGATATTTGAATTGTTACCTTATTTCGTTATTTCCATTATTTGATATTTATTTCCCTAGTATGTTCCCCTTTTCTTTGTACTTAGTTGTTTAATTCCTATTATTATTATTTCCTCCGTATATTATTAAACTACATAGGTTGATTTGGTTGTCGCGTCCTAGCCTCGTCACTACTTCACCGGGGTTAGGCTCGACACTTACTCAGTACATGGTGTCGGTTGTACTGATGCTACACTTTGCACATTTTTTTGTGCAGATCCCAATACAGGACCCTACAGACCTTAGAGCGAGGAGGCTGCCTTCAGTCCACGTGGAGACACCGAGGTAGTCCTGTTGGTGTCTGCAGGCCTTGGCATCCCCTCCTACTTCTTTTGTATTCTGTTCTAGTTATTTCAGAAACAGATGTACTTATTTCATTTAGACCATTATATGTATTATTCATAGACAGTCCGTGAGCATGTGACTCCAAAATTCTGGGATTGGTATTGTGGAACTTCGTAAAGGCATCAAATTGAGTTAATATACTTTGTTTGATTTTGTACTCTCATTTATGTTGGTGTTGTATTTCACTTGTTATTGAATAATAATAAAGGAATAAGGTAAATTAAACATTCATGTTGGCTTGCCTAGCGGGTTCAATGTTAGGCGCCATTGCGGTCCCGACGGTGGGAAATTCGGGTCGTGACAAGTTGGTATCAGAGCACTAGGTTGCAGAGGTATCACAATTCACGGACAAGCTTGGTAGAGTCTGAGGGATCGGTACGGAGACGTCTGTACTTATCCTGTATAGGCTGCAGAGTATAGGAATAACTTCACATCTATTCTTCTCTGTCGTGCGATTTGAATTCTAAATGCTAATTGAATTTCTACTCTATTCTCTCGCAGATGGAGAGAACACGTGCTTCATCATCTATTGATCAGCGACTCGAGTCTCCAGTTACAGCTCCTACGAGGAGCCGAGGCCGAGGCCGAGGCCGTGCTAGAGGCCGAGGCAGGGGAAGAGCTCAGCACAGAGCAGCAGCCCCAGTGGCGGAGCCTCAGGTAGAGTTTGCTGATGAGGTTCCTGCCCAGACAGTCCCGGTTGGACCAGCTCAGCTTCCCCAGGGGTTCATAGCCACCCTGGTACTCCAGGATGCTCTGGTCCGTTTAGTGGGCCTTATGGAGAGCGTTTCTCAGGAAGGTCTACTTTCTGCAGCACCAGCCGTCGCTCAGGCTGGGGGAGGAGCCCAGACTCCTGCCACCCGCACACCAGTGCAGTTATCTTCTCAGTTCCAGACTCCAGCACCTCAGACAACTGGGGTAGTCCAGCCAGGTATTGTGGCTCAGGCTGGTGATGGGGCAGCTACGACTGCTGATGCTTTATGGAGATTGGACCGGTTCACCAAGCTGTTTCCTACTACTTTTAGCGGTGCACCTTCATAGGATCCCAGGACTACTTAGACAGTTTCCATGAGGTTCTTCGGAACATGGAGATAGTTGAGGCCAATGGGGTCAATTTTTCCACTTTCCGCCTTTCAGGTCCCGCCAAGACCTGGTGGAGGGATTATTGCTTGACTAGACCAGCTGGTTCACCACCTTTGTCTTGGTCTCAATTCTCCGATCTATTCCTGGAGAAGTTTCTTCCCGTTACCCAGAGAGAGGATTTCCGGAGGCAGTTTGAGCGTCTCCAGCAGGGTTCTATGACAGTCACACAGTATGAGACCAGGTTCATCACTTTGGCCCGACATGCTATCATGATACTTCCCACCGACCGAGAAAGGGTGAGGAGGTTTATTGAGGGTCTAGCTCAGTCGATTAGACTATAGATGGACAGAGAGATAGGTAGTGACATTTCCTTTCAGGATGCGGCCAATGTGGCCCGGCGAGTCGAGATGGTTTTATTGCAGAGTAGTGGTCACGGGACTGACAAGAGGCCTCGTCATTTTGGCCGGTTTAGTGGTGCCTCTTCTGGAGGCAAGGATTCTTTTGGTAGAGGCCATCCTGCTAGACCATTCCAGTCAGCACTTCAGGTTTCTCGCAGTGCTCTAGGCAGTCGTGGTTCCCACATGCCGTATTCTGATCAGTTGTCCTACAGTGCACCACCAACCCCTATTAGTGCACCGCCGCTCCAGAGTTTTCAAAGTGGTTACTCAGGTCGACAGGGACCATTTCAGGGTCAGCAGTCTTAGCAGCCGAGATCTTGTTATACATGTGGTGGCCTGGGGCACATTGCTAGATTTTTCCCCCGAGCCTCGAGTGGTTCTCAGCACCAGGGTTCCCGTGCTATGATTCCCGCACCAGGTGCTCCACCACCCCCTTATCCAACTAGGGGTTGAGTTCTAGGTGCTAGAGGTGGAGGTCAGACAGTTAGATATGGAGGCCAGGCTACTAGAGGTAGAGGTCAGTCAGCAGTAGGCCGTCCCAGGGATGTTCAGATTGGTGGGGCCCAACCCCGATGTTATGCTATTCCAGCCAAACCTGAGGTTGAGGCCTCCGATGCAGCCATCACATGTATAGTTTTAGTTTGCAGCAGGGATGCTTCAGGTTTGTTTGATCTGGGGTCCATATTTTCCTATGTGTCATCATATTTTACTCCTTGTTTGATTATGCCTCGTGATTCTCTGAGTACTCCTGTATATGTGTCTACACCGGTGGGTGATTCTATTATGGTAGACCATATCTACCGTTCATGTACAGTGGTTATTGGTGGTATTGAGACCAGTGTAGATCTTCTACTCCTTGATATGGTTGATTTCGATGTCATTTTGGGGATGGATTGGTTGTCGCCTTATCACGCTATTCGGGACTGTCATGCCAAGATCGTGACATTAGCATTGCCAAGGTTGCCTCGACTAGAGTGGAGAGGGACTCCTGGTCATTCTTCCAGCAGGGTTATCTCATACATGAAGGCTCGACGCATGGTCGAGAAGGGGTGTTTAGCCTATTTGGCTTATGTTCGTGATTCTAGTGTTGAGGTTCCCTCTATGGAGTCTGTGCCCATTGTTCGTGAGTTTCCATAGGTGTTTCTTGCAAACCTGTCGGGTATGCCACCTAACAGGGATATTGACTTTTGCATTGAGTTTGCTACGGGAACCCAGCCCATTTCTATTCCGCCATATCGCATGGCCCCGCCAGAGTTAAAGGAGTTGAAAGAACAACTGCAGGATTTGCTTAATAAAGACTTTATTAGGCCTAGTGTCTTGCCTTGGGGTACGCTAGTGTTGTTTGTTAAGAATAAGGACGGGTCGATGAGGATGTGCATTGATTACCGGCAATTGAACAAGGTTACTATCAAGAACAAGTATCCATTGCCGATGATTGATGATTTGTTTGATCAGCTTTAGGGTTCCAAGGTATTTTCAAAGATTGATTTGCGATTTGGCTACCATCAGTTGAGGATTAGGGCATCCGATGTCCCTAAGACAGCCTTTCGCACTCGGTAAGGGCATTATGAGTTCTTAGTGATGTCATTCGGGTTGACAAATGCCCCAACTACTTTTATGGATTTGATGAACCGAGTGTTCAGGCCTTATTTGGATTTGTTCGTGATTGTCTTCATTGATGATATTCTGATTTATTCCCGCAGTCGGGAGGAGCACGAGCAGCACCTTTGAGTCGTTCTCCAGACTGTGAAGGATAGTCAGTTGTATGCTAACTTTTCCAAGTGTGAGTTCTGGTTGAGCTCAGTTGCATTCTTGGGTCATGTTGTATCAGCCGAGGGTATTCAGGTAGATCCCAAGAAGATTTCAACAGTCAAGGATTGGCCTAGACCCACATCAGCTACAGAGATTCAGAGTTTCTTGGGCTTAGAGGTTACTATCGTCGGTTTGTGGAGGGCTTTTCATCTATTGCAGCCCTGATGACTAGGTTGACTCAGAAGGGTGCCCAGTTCAGGTGGTCATATGAGTGTGAGGCGAGCTTTCAGAAGCTCAAGTCAGCCTTGACCACGGCACCGGTGTTGGTTTTGCCCTCAGGTTCAACGCCATATACTGTATATTGTGATGCTTCTCGGGTTGGACTTGGTGTAGTGTTGATGCAGGATGGAAAGGTTATAGTATATGATTCATGTTAGTTGAAGGTCCACGAGAAGAATTATCCAGTTCATGATTTGGAGTTAGCGATTATTGTTCACGCGTTGAAGATTTGGAGGCATTATTTATATGACGTGCCTTGTGAGGTGTTCACGGATCATAAGAGTTTGCAACATCTATTCAAGCAGAAAGAGTTCAATTTGAGGCAGAGGAGATGGTTGGAGCTATTGAAAGACTATGACATCACCATCTTATATCATCCGGGGAAGGCCAATGTGGTGGCCGATGCTTTGAGTAGGAAGTCATCCAGTATGGGTAGTCTTGCTTATATTCTGTTCGAGCAGAGACCGCTTGCTTTGGATGTTCAGGATCTAGCGAATCGCTTCATGAGATTGGATGTTTCTGAGACCGGCAGTGTTCTAGCTTATACGGTTTCTCATTCCTCTTTATTTGATCGTATTCGAGACCGGCAGTATGATGATCCTCATTTGTGTGTCCTTAGGGATACGGTGCGGCACGGTGGTGCCAAGCAGGTTACAGTTTGCGATGATGGAGTTTTGCGGATGCCAGGCCGTATTTGTGTGCCTAATGTTGATGGACTTCGTGAGTTAATATTGGAGGAGGCCCATAGTTCCCGGTACTCCATTCATCCGGGCGCCGCAAAGATGTATCAGGATTTGCGGCAGCATTATTGGTGGAGGAGGATGAAGAAGGATATCGTGGCATATGTAGCTCGGTGCTTGAGTTGCCAGCAGGTTAAGTACGAGCATCACAAACCAAGTGGATTAATGCAGCAGATTGAGATTCCTGAGTGGAAGTGGGAGAGTATCACCATGGATTTCGTAGTTGGACTCCCACGGACTCAGAGGAAGTTCAATGCGGTATGGGTCATTGTGGATAGGCTGACCAAGTCAGCGTATTTCATTACTGTGGCAGTTTCCTATTCTTCGGAGAGATTAACAAAGATCTACATCAGGGAGATTGTTCGCCTTCATGGTGTGCCCGTGTCCATTATTTCTGACTGAGGTATGCACTTTGCCTCACATTTTTGGAGAGCATTTTAGTGTGAGTTGGGCACGCGGGTTGAGTTGAGCACATCGTTTCATCCTCAGACGGACGGACAGTCTGAGCGTACTATTCAGATTTTGGATGATATGCTGCGAGCATGTGTCATTGACTTTGGAGGTTCTTGGGACCAGTTCTTGCCTTTAGCTGAGTTTGCCTACAACAACAACTATCAGTCGAGCATTCAGATGGCTCCCTATGAGGCGTTAGATGGTAGGCGGTGTCGTTCGCCAGTTGGGTGGTTTGAGCCGGGAGAGGCTAGGTTGTTGGGTACGGAGTTAGTGCAGGATGCCTTGGATAAGGTTAAGATAATTTAGGATAGGCTTCGTACAGCTCAGTCCAGGAAGAAGAGTTATGCCGACCGCAGAGTTCGTGATTTGACATTCATGGTCGGAGATCAGGTATTGCTTCGGGTGTCGCCCATGAAGGGCGTGATGAGATTTGGGAAGAAAGGCAAGCTAAGCCTTAGATTCATTTGTCCGTTTGATATTCTTGACAGAGTGGGAGAGGTGGCTTACAGACTTGCGTTGCCACAAAATTTATCAGCCGTGCATCCAGTGTTTCATGTATCTATGCTTCGGAAGTATCACGACGATCCATCCCATGTGTTAGAATTCAGCAGTATCCAGTTGGACAAGGATTTGACCTATGAGGAGGAGCCGGTAGCCATGTTAGACCAGCAGATTCGTCAGTTGAGATCGAATAGTTATCCTTTGGTTCGTGTTCAGTGGAGAGGTCAGCCTGTCGAGGCATCTACCTAGGAGTTTGAGTCTGATATGCGGAGCCGTTATCCCCATCTATTCCCCGATTCAGGTACTTTTCTATGTCTGTTCGAGGACGAACGTTTATTTTAGAGGTGGAGAATGTGATGACCCAAAAGGTCATCCCTTATTTTACATGTCAAAGCGGTGTTCCGGGGCCTTGAAAGCCTCCTTTTATCTCACCTCATTTTGCGTGCGCACCCCGGACGTATAACCGGAAAGCATTTATATGAAAAACTGAGAAAAATGCTAAATTTGCCTTAAAAATTAAATTTAAGTTGACTTCGGTCAACATTTTGGGTAAACAGACCCGGGCCCGTGATTTGACGCTCCTGGAGGGTCCGTAGGAAAATATAGGACTTGGGCATATGCCCGGAATCGAATTCCGAGGTCCCAATCCTGAGAAATGAATTTTTGAAAGAAATTATTTTTCTGAAAATATAAGAGATCTTAGAAATTTAATTATATTTGAAATTTATGGCATCAGTCTCGTATTTTGGTTCCGGAGCCCGGTATAAGTTCAATATGATAATTATGATATGTTTGTAAAATTTGGTAAGAAACGGAAGTCGTTTGATGTGATTCGGACCCGTAGTTGTGAAAATTGATACTTTGGAAGTTTTTGAGATTTTTCCTTGATTTCTATGCTAAATTCGTTGTTTAAGATGTTATTTTGGCGATTTGATATCACACGTAAGTCCGTAGGATATTTTTGAGGTTGTGTACATGTTTGGTTTGGATCTCCGAGGGCTCGGGTGAGTTTCGGATAGGCGTCAGAGTGTTCTGAATTTAGAAAATATGGTGTTTCTTTGTTGTATCTGGTGTCTGAGTTTTTGCTCTATCCGAACGCGTGTTAACCCACGCGAACGCACATCACAAATTGGGAGGGTTCAGGTTTGCATTATGCGAATGCATAGAACCAGATGCGAACGCGGAGCATTAGAAATTTACTCTACGCGAACGCACCGGGGCAGCCGCAATCGCATAGAGTGGTAAAGGGGCTGTGGGCTGGGTAGTTCAAACAGTGTGCGAACGCGCCCCTTTGGACGCGAACGCGAAGGGTAGGGGAGGGGATCCTATGCGAACGCACTGCTCTGGTCGCAACACATAGGCTATTTTTACCCAGTCTTTTAAAAACAGACCAATTACGGGATTGTTTCAAATTTCATAACTTCTTCACCTAAACTCGAACATGGGCGATTGTTGAAGGGGATTTAGACACAAAACCATAGGTATGTGTTCTTAAACTCGTTTTCTTCAATTACCATTAACACCCATTCGATTTCTAGGCCTAAATTATGTTCTTAAGGGTAGAAAATTAGGGATTTGGGTAGAGTTAGGTCTTTTTGAATAATTGGAATTAGACCTCGTTTTGGAGTCAGATTCCGGAACTAATTACATATTCGGGCTCATGGGTGAATTGGTGATCGGGGTTTGGTCCGAACCTCGTGTTTTGATCAAGCGGGCCCGAGGTCGATTTTTGACTTTTTGGGAAGAATGCTAGAAAACTTATATTTAAGCATTGGAATTGAATTATTTAGCGTGTATTGATGTTATTAAGTCAATTATGTCTAGAAAAAGTGAATTGGAGTCAAATTCAAAAGGGAAAGCGGTAATCAAGGCTTGAGTTGGTCGTAGAATTTGAGGTAAGTGTTTGGCCTAACCTTAGCTTGAGGGAATAGGTGTTGTGTCCTACTTGCTATGTGATAATATCATGTTCAATGTATAGGTGAGGTGACTATTACCTATGCGTTGGTGTCAAGCATGCCCGTGAGTCAGATATTATGAATTATGTGATATTTCATTGATTATTACCGTATTATTGCTTGAGTTTCACTTTGTGGTCATTCAAATTGGTGCAAATTCTTGGTATTGCATAGTGTTGAGTATTGGTTTCAGTTGAGAAATTCTATGTGAAGATATGTACTTGAGTGAGATTGGTTATATGTGTGTCCCTTGCCGGGATGTTATGGCTTATTATTGTGGTTTATATTGTTGATTTTTCCTTGCCGGACTTCTGTTATTGATATTGTTTGGGTGAGGAAGAGTGTAAAGCACGAAGGGTGATGCCGTGTATTGATTATTGTGAGGATGAAAGTGTAAAAGCACGAAGGGTGATGCTGTGCCGTGTTATGATATTTAAAAGCAAGAAGGGTGATGTCGTTCCGTTTCTATTGATTCATGGTGAGGATGAGAGTAAAAGCACGAAGGGTGATGACGTGCATTTGCATTTACTATTTGGTGAGGATGAGAGTAAAAGCACGAAGGGTTATGCCGTGCACTGTTTTTCTTCGTGTTGCTATTTCCTGCTACTTAAGTTGATATTTGAATTGTTACCTTATTGCGTTATTTCCATTATTTTGTATTTTTTTCCCCAGCATGTTCCCATTTTGTTTGTACTTAGTTGTTTAATTACTGTTATTATTATTTCCTCCGTATATTATTATACTGCACATGTTGATTTGGTTGTCGTGTCCTAGCCTCGTCACTACTTCGCCGCGGTTAGGCTCGACACTTACTTAGTACATGGGGTCGGTTGTACTGATGCTACACTCTACACATTTTTTGTTTTGCAGGTCCTAGTACAGGACCCTACGGACCTTAGAGTGAGGAGGTTGCCTTCAGTCCACGTGGAGACACCGAGGTAGTCATGTTGGCATCCACAGGCCTTGGCGTCCCCTCCTAATTCTTTTGTATTCTATTTTAGTTATTTAAGAAATAGATGTACTTATTTCATTCAGACCATTATATGTATTATTCATAGACAGTCCGTGAGTATGTGACTCCAAAATTTTGGGATTGGTATTGTGGAACTTTATAAAGGCATTAAATTGAGTTAATATACTTTGCTTCATTTTGTACTCTCATTTATGGTAGTGTTGTATTTCACCTGTTATTGAATAATAATAATGGAATAAGGTAAATTAAACATTCACGTTGGCTTGCCTAGCGGGTTCAATGTTAAGCGCCATCACTGTCCGGACGGTGGGAAATTCGGTCGTGACATCGAAGCTTTTGGAGACCGAGTCCAGAGACGAGGAATCCTGGAGTAGGATTTTACGATGTTGAGGTAAGTAACAATTTTAACTCTGGCTCTGAGGGTATAAACCCAGAGATTTGATATCATGTGATTGTGTGGAGGTGATACCCACGCTAGGTGACGGGCGTGAGGGTGTGCCCCGCGAGGGATTGAGACTTGGTCCGTCCCATGAGGCTTGAGGCCTAATATCCATTATATGTGTTTATGTGTTTACTTGTTGTTGAACTTGTTTGCCTTCATGTTAGAGATCATGCGTAAGATTTATCTATGCTCACTTTATTTGCACTCGGTCATAGAAATTATTATACATGTTTACATTAGTCTCTATTTTATTGTTGATATGCTGTGATACTTGATGTGGGTTGTGTCCCCTTATTTGTTAATGATGGTGAGGCTAGTGAGGTACACGATTGAGTGAGGCCGAGGGCCTGGTTGTGAGGATATTAATACCAAAGCGCGTGAGTTGTCCGCATAGCACGTGAGTTGACCGTGTGATTCCAGTTATTGATACCATAGCGCGTGAGTTGTCCGCGTAGCACGTGAGTTGACCGTGCGGATCCAGGTATTAATATTGTTGGCCCAAGAAAGGAAATAGTTTTAAAGATTGAAAAAGGAACTCAGAGATGAACCAGGTCCATCACAGGTGACATAGACAAGCAGATTCAAAGGCACATAACATGCACATGCAGGAGATAAACATATTCTGGTGAAACTGAGATATCTTCTGATCGAAAAGATTGCAAAAACGAAAATGGAGAAGGACTCCTTATTTAATAAGAACAGAATCTAAGATAAGGAAGGATTTAGGAGTTGAGTTTGACTAGAACTCTTTCACCAAGGAAGAGTAGCATTAGGATTCTAGTTAATTCCTTATCTACTAAATCCTATATATATATTGCAGAATGTTCTTATTGTAAAGATACGCAGAAAAGCAGAAATTTATCAAGAATTGAGAGCAAAATTCGTGAAGAAATTCTGCAAGCAGTTCGAGCCAAATTGGAGAGTGAGAATCTGGAGCTACTTGAACCAGCTAGAAGAACTAGTTCCATCTGTTGTCTTTTAGTTTAGTTTATTTGTAGTAGGTGATTACAAATTGTACCTTTCAGCTTTATCTAGAAGCAATTGTAATAGGTACTGAGTGTTCAAGTTATAGTTAACTTGAAGTTTGTCGCAAATAGCTAGAGGCTAGTTTGCCACAAAGGGTTAGAGTTAATCCTTAGGTTTACAAAAGAGTTTATTTTGTAAATGCTGTTTGGCTCATTGTTTTAGTGAAGAGTTTGGAGAAAATACTACTGGGAAGCAGGTCGTGGTTTTTTCACCTTTTGAGCCAGGTGTTTTCCACGTAAAATTTTTGTGTTCTTTAAATTCTGCATTTATTATTTCGCAAACTATAGGAGTTGGAACACATAGAAGAACCTGGTCCTTCTATAACTACTGCACGCGAAAATTGGACACAACACAAATCACCCCCCTCTTGTGTGGTATTGGCGTTTGGAACATCAAATATGATGGCACGTGAGTTGTCTGTGTTTAGCGCTTGGTCTTTAGGAGCCCCTCCGGAGTTTGTACACACCCCTAGTGAACGCAGAGTGTTGAGTGTATTGAGTGTTGAGTGTTGAGTGCAAGTGATGAGTGATGGAGTGACATTGTTGTGAGGTTGCATTTACTTTTGATGTTGCTGTATTTATTTGTTAAATTTGTTTGTGGCATTTACTAAGTTATGGAATTTATCTGTTCATTCCTGTTATTTTTAAATTGTGAAAATAAATAATTGGACTGTTCTGCTTAGCTCGTCACTAGTGCTCAGTTCCTTAGTTATTTCTGTCACTAATGTGTCGGTTGTACTCATACTACCCCCTGCACTTTATGTGCAGATCCAGGTGAGTTAGAGTGCGGCGATCGTTGAGTTCAGACCGGCTATCTTTGGAGACTGCAAGGTAGCTGCTAGCATCCGCAGGACCTTGTTACTCCGTTTATCATCTATTTCTTCTTTTGGACTGTATTGACATTTAGACAGTTTACATATCTTAGTTCATAGTTTTAGACGCCTGTGACTTAGTGACACCCTGATGTTTGTGGCCCATCTTCTGTATTTTATATTATTTATAATTAGATTTAGTTGTTTATGAGAAATTTCAATGTTGAAAATGTTTTATTAATTTCATATAATCAATTTAGTAGTAAAAGTTTTGGTAATAGCCTTGCCTTGTAACATGATAGGCGCCATCACGACATAAGATAGAATTTTGGTCGTGACAAGTTGGTATCAGATCCTAGGTTACATAGGTCTCGCGAGGCATGAGCAAGTTTATTAGAGTCTTGCAGATCGATACAGAGACGTCTTTACTTATCTTCGAGAGGCCGCAAAACCTTTACGAAAACTTCACATCTCTTGAATTCTTATTCTGCGGTATTGATTCAGCTTGAAGCGTAATCCTTTGAATTCCTTACACGCATTCATATGCGCATATATCGCTCGGTATCAGTTGTGCATCGACGGCTTGTGATTCCCTGGATGAGGTGCGAGATTTGATTTCTGTGTGATAATGTTGGGCCAGTCTGGAGGACTTGAGGCCTTATTTTGACTGTAGCTTGAGCACTGAGGTGTTGATTGTGTGAGCAAGTGCTTGTGAACTTATATGTCCAGTAGTGTCCCTATTAGTTGAAATGGTGGTTGGATGGATACTATAACGACCCGATTGGTCATTACATAGAATCTGCATTATAATTACTGTTATTGCCTTATCATAGGTTGGTTATACTTTTTATGATGTGTTAGAGTCGGTTGGCTCGGAATCGGAATGGTTGTAGTGAGAATTGAGACACTTAGTCTCTAAAAATAACTTCATAGTTGGAAAAGTCAACTGAGAGTTGACTTATTGGTAAACGACCTCGGAATACATATTTTATGGTTCAAATAGATTCGTTAGGTGATTTGGGACTTAGGAGTGTGTTCGGAATATTTTTTTGATGTCCGGTGTAGAATTAGGCTTGAATTAGTGAAAGTTAGTTTTTGGTGATTTCCGATCGGCAGAGGAAAATAGGCTATCTGGGTCAGAATGGAATTTTGAAAGTTGGAACAGGTTTGTAATGCCATTTTGGATATGTCTGCAAAATTGCAGGTCAATCGGAGGTGTTTTGGATAGTTTCGACATCGTTGGTGGAATTTAGAAATTTCAAAGTTCATAGGCTTGAATTTGATGTGATTTTGGTGTTTTCGTGTTGTTTTTGGTGTTTTAAGGGATCTACTAAGTTTGAATGATGTTATGGGATACGTAGGTAGGTTTGGTTGAGGTCTCGAGGTCCTCGGGTGTATTTTGGACGCTCAAACGAGCACTTTTGGACTTAGAGAATTTGCTGGTTTTGCTGGTGTTTCTGCAGAGGGATTTTACCCTATGCGTTCGCGGAAGGGACCTTGCGTTCGCATAAGGGAAGTTGGAGATCTGGGGAATTTCTTCTGTGCGTTCGCGGACCAGGGGTGCAAACGGGTAGGGTTGAGGGGGGTGTTCATCGCGAACGCGGGGGAGAAGGTGCGTTCGCGTAGGGTTAGAACTATCTGAGGGACCCAGGCCATTTGGTCTATGTGTTCGCGGGTCTGGGGTGCGTTCGCGAAGGTCTAGGTGTGCTGGGTTGTGCGATTGCGGGCATTCAGTCGCGTTCGCGAAGAGGAAAAATAGGCTTTTGGATTTTTGTTCTATGCGAACGCGGTCGTTTTGATGCGTTCGCAATGTGTAATACCTGGGCAATATATATTTAACCCATCCACGACCTTTGCCCACTTTTCCACTATTTTTGAACGAGAATTGAGCTTTTGGAGCGATTTTGAAGAGGGAAAATGATTGTTCTTCATTGAGGTAAGGATTTTGGACCCCATAACTCGATTGTATGTGATTAAGGACTAAATTAACATTGTTTAATTGGGGAAAATCAGTAGGAAAAGGTGAAATTAGGGCTTGAGTTTAAGAGACCTTTTAGAGATGATTTGAGGGGTCAAACAGACTCCAATTTCAGAGTTCTTTATATGTTCAGACTCGTGAGATGATGAAGATCGTTTTGGTATAAAGTATATTGAGTTCCTAGACGCGGGCCCGGGGGTCGGGTTTTGGCTAATTTCGGGGGTTTGTGCATAAAGTTGATATTTTTCAATTGGAATTCATTCCCTTAGCATAATTTGATGTGAAAATCTGAACTTGGTAGATTTGGAGCACTCAGAAGTTGATTCGAGAGACAAGCGTGTTGCGGAATAGCTTTTCGGGCTAGTTTGAGGTAAGTAATGTCTTTAAATCATGTCCTGGGGGTATGAAAGCCCGGACTTTACATCCTTTCACGGTTTTGGAGTGACGCACACACTGGATGACGAGTGTGGGGCGTGCACGAATTGGAAATTTGGAAATATGTTCCTTTTTAGGCAACTATTGAGTTGCGAAACTGCTTTTAAAGCATATGTTTTATAGTATTACTATGTTTTGATATGTTTGGGTTGTAAGCCATGTTTGGGGCCCAGTGCCGATTTGTTTAACCCCATTGGGGGCTATTTTACTGATATTCCTCACTTTGAAACTATGATTTTACACTCAGTCCTTCTTGTGAAATTGTTGACACTGCTATTTGATATATTATTATTTCTTGAAATGAAATACTATTTTGGGTCGAGAACCTCGTTTATTCATGGCCCGAGTGGCATACTGAGAGCGTCTGACTGAGTGAGGTCGAGGGCCAATATTGTGAGGATGTTATGATATGAGAGAGGCCGAGTGCTTGAGAGATGATTGATGCCATGATTTGGCTTGTTTATAGCGCTTGGATTGTAGGAGCCCCTCCGAAGTCTGTACACACCCCCAGTGAGTGTAGGTACCTATTGAGTGCGAGTGCCGAGTGCCGAGTGCCGAGTGATTGTGAGGTATGAGTGACTATGAGGTGCTGAGTGACTGTTACTAAGTGATGGTGAGGTGCTGAATGACAGATTATGAGTGATGAAATGGCCCGAGGGGCAGTTTATACTGATATTTTACTGAGTTTTGATTATGATTCGTTTCATCTTTCAAATTGATATTTTTGGGAGATTTACTGAGAAACATTTGAAATTATACTTGTTTCAAGGATTTTTACGGAAACTGGTTTTCGAACTTATGTACACTTTATTAAGACTTGGCATTTTACTGTTTGTGGATTGGTGTATTTGTGGCTGTGTGTTTCTTATTCTTCATACTGTGATTTATTTTCATTACTACTGAGTTGACGTACTCATCATTACTCTCTGCACCTCTGTGTGCAGATCCAGGTACTGGTTCTGAGCAATATCCATCTGAGTTCGTTATCGTAAGCTTCCGGGATTTCGAGATAGTTGTCCATCGTCCCTAGCTTCTCCATTTCCCTTCCTTTATTAGTATTAGTATTTTATTCCTAGACATTGTTTAGGACATTAGCAGAGTTAGTTTTATTCTTAGATGCTCGTGATCGGTTGACTCCAGTCCTGGGGGGATTTGTTTAGACTTAGAGGAGTTTTTATACTTATTATGCTGGTGTTTAATGATATTGAGTAAATTTATTAAAATAAATGTGTAGTTATGTGAAGGTTGGCTAGCCTAGTTCCACGATAGGCACCATCACGACCTGTTAGGATTTGGGGTCGTGACAGATACGTGATGAGTATGATGTGAGTGCGAGATGAGTTCATATGATTTGAATGTGACAAGAAGGTATTGCTGAAGGTTTCACCTAATTCAGACTCCAGGTATGTTTTTAGACCTCGTTCGAGGACGAACGTTTGTTTAAGAGGGGGAGGATGTAACAACTCGGTCGTTCGTTCTGAGAGTTATAGCCCCGTTTCCCACATGTATGCTTCCTTATGTATTGTTCAGTTGTGTTGAGTTGTATCGAGTTGGTAGGCTTGGGTCCGGAGTAGTCTTGGAGTGAAATGAGACACTTATAGCCTGTTTGGCCAAGCTTTTTTTGGGGCCAAAAGTGCTTTTTTTGGCCAAAAGCACTTTTGGCCAAAAATTGAGTTGTTTGGCCAAGCTTTTGGAAGGAAAAAAAGTGCTTTCGGGGTGAAGCTGAAGCAGTTTTGGAGAAGCAGAAAAAAGTAGCTTCTCTCCAAAAGCACTTTTTTGAGAAGCACTTTTGACAAAAATACACTTAGAAGCAGTCTTCAAAAGCTTGGCCAAACACTAATTACTGCTCAAAAGTACTTTTCAAATTAATTAGCCAAACACAAATTGTTTCTCACCAAAAGCACTTTTTTAACTCAAAATAAGCTGATTTTAGAAGCTTGGCCAAACGGGCTATTAGTCTCTTAGTTAGAAAGCTAAGTTAGAAAAATCAACCGAAAGTTGACTTATGAGTCAACGAATTCGGATTTGAATTTTTATGATTCAATTAGATATTTTGGGTGATTTTAGAATTAGAAGTGTGTCCGGAATGTAATTTTGAGGTCCGTGGTAAAATTAGGCTTGAATTGGAAAAAGTTAAAATTTTGACGATTTTGGAAAATTAGGTATTGGGGTCGGAATGAAATTCCGGAAGTTGGAGTAGGTTCGTAGTGTCATTTGTGGCGTGTGTGAAAAATTTGAGGTCACTCGAACGTGGTATGATGGGTTTCAGCGTTATTGGCGAATTTTGAAAGTTTAGAAGTTCTTAGGTTTGAATCCGAGGTTGATTGGTGTTTTGGTGTTGTTTTGAGTGTTCCGGAGGTTCAACTAAGTTCGGGTAGTGATGTATGACTTGTTGAAATAATTGGTTGAGGTCCCGAGGGCCTCGGGTGAGTTTCGGATATGTTTGGGTTATGTTGCGCTTGTTTTTCTTATGTTTCAACGTCGTTTATTCAAGTATAAATGATATCATATTGAACAAATGAGCTTTGATTTCTTTTTGGATTGAAGCATTAGATCCGTATCATAATTAGGGGCCCGTAACAAAAAGATTCGTTGAATTTGGACATCATATGAGAATTTTATGGTCATTTTACTAAGAATTAGGATTTGAGATTTTTCAGATTAATTACGAAATTGCCATTGACGGCGTATTTAAAAAGCTACAATATTTGCAAATATTAAAACCTACATATTTCATTCATTATAAGGTCAAATTGAGTGATTTAAAATCCTAACTTGACTAGAATTTCACAAAGAGTCCATCGGAGGCATAAAAAGTGAGTTTCGGAATCGTTTGACACGAGAAGCAAGATAGAATAGCTGGAAGAATAATATATAAAACTAGGGTTTGTTCATTCGGTCATATTTTGAGTTGGGGAGCTCAGATTTGAGCGATTTTGGAGGTGATTTTCACCATAGGTATTGGGGTAAGTGTTCTTTACTCGTTTTTGGTTATATTTCATGAATCCATCTTTGTTTTTGAGAATTGATTGATGCTTTCAAAGTGAAATTGAGTTTGAGGTGAGGATTTGAGGGACCAAACGGAGTCCGATTTTGATAAATTTTATATGGTTAGACTCGGGAGAGGACGAAGTTTATTATTCTGCCATTTCTGACTGATTTTGAGACATGGGCCCGGGGGCCGAGTTTTGGCCATTTTAGGATTTTAAGCATATTTTGTAGTTTTTATTGTTGAATTTGATTCGTTAGCCTATGTTGATAGTATTAATCTGATTATGGTCATATTATGAGATTTTGGAGACCGATTCCAGAGACGAGGGCAGCCCAAAGTAGGATTTACACTGTTGAGGTAAGTAACAGTTTTAACTTTTGCTTTGAGGGTATAAACCCGGAGATTTTGATATCGGGTGATTGTGTGGAGGTGATACCCATGATAGGTGACGGGCGTGTGGGTGTGCCCCACGAGGGATTGATACTTGGTCCATTTTATTAGGCTTGAGGCCTAATAGCCATTATTTGTGTTTATGTCTTTACTTGTTGTTGAACTTGTTTGCCTTCATGTTAGAGATCATGCGTAGGCTTTATCTATGCTCACATTATTCGCACTCGGTCATAGAAATTATTGTACATGTTTACCTCAGTCTCTATTATTTTGCTGATATGATGTGATACTTGATGTGGGCTGTGTCCCCTTATTTGTTGATGATGGTGAGGCTAGTGAGGTACACGATTGAGTGAGGCCGAGGGCCTAGTTGTGAGTATATTAATATAGTAGCGCGTGAGTTGTCCGCGTAGCACGTGAGTTGACCGTGCAGGTCTAGATATTGATACCATAGCGCGTGAGTTGTCCGCGTAACACGTGAGTTGACCGTGCGGATCCAGGTATTGATATGATGGCACGTGAGTTGTCCGTGCTTAGAGCTTGGGCTTTGGGAGCCCCTCCGGAGTCTGTACAGACCCTCAGTGAGTGCTGAATGTTGAGTGTATTGAGTGTTGAGTGCTGAGTGCGAGTGATGTGTGATGGAGTGACATTGTTGTGAGGTTTCATTTACTTTTGTTGTTGCTGCATTTATCAGTTACATTTCCTTGTGTCATTTACTGAGTTATGGAATTTACCTGTTCATTCCTGTTATTTTTATATTGTAAAAATAAATAATTGGATTGTTCTGCTTAGCTCGTCATTACTGCTCAGTTCCTTAGTTATTTCTGTTACTACTGAGTCGGTTGTACTCATACTACACCCTGCACTTTATGTGCAAATCCAGGTGAGTTAGAGCGTGGCGATCGTTAAGTTGAGACCGGCTCTCTTTGGAGACTGCAAGGTACCTGCTAGCGTCTGCAGGACCTTGTTACTCCGTTTATCATCTATTTCTTGTTATTGACAGTTAGATAGTTTACATATCTTAGTTCATAGTTTTAGACGCTCGTGACTTAGTGGAACCCCGATGTTTGGGGCACGTCTTCCGTATTTTATATTATTTATAATGAGATTTAGTTGTTTATGAGAAATTTAAATGTTGAAAATGTTTTATTAATTCCATATAATCGATTTATTAGTAAAATTTTGGGTAATAGGCTTGCATTATAACACGATATGCGCTATCACGACCTAGGTTAGAATTTGGGTCGTGACATAAATATCAGATAATATAATAAAGAAAAATACTAAACAAACCTAATTCGATGCCTATATAAGTCTCATTAATTTAAAAGATTTATTCATTAAAATTCAGAAACATTATTGAGAAAAAATAGGATAAATTTAAAATAAAAAATATTTCAAGAGTAATAATATATAGATCTTCTATCATATTATAAAAATAAAAATATTAACAAAGTAATACGCTAATAAAAGTTTCTATTAACAATGCAATAATATTAAATAATGGATAATATAATAAAAAAATACAAAGAAAAAAGTTATTTCATGACTATACAACTCTCTTTAATTTAATAGAGATTTTATTTATTAAAATGCATATGATGTTGTTGAGAACGATAAACTTAAAATAAAAAGAATTCAAGACTAATAAAATATATATCTTCTATTATAATACAAAAAGAAAGTAGTAGACAAAAATATTAAATAAAGTAATATGCCAATAAAAACTTCCATTAACAATGTAAAAATACTAAATACTAGATAAGTATAATAAAGAAAAATATAGAATAAAAAAGTCATTCAACGACTATACAACTCTCTTTAATTTAATAGAGATTTTATTCATTAAAAATCAGATGATATTATTGAGAACAATAAGAAAAAGTTTAAAATAAAAAAATATCTTAAGGGTAATAAAATATATATCTTCTATTATATTACAAAAAGAAAGTAGTTGACAAAAATATTAAACAAATTAATAAGCCAATAACAATTTCTATTAGCAATGTATAAATACTAAATATTAGATGAGTATAATAATGAAAAATATAGAACAAAAAAGTTATGCAATGACTATAAAAGTCTCTTTAATTTAATAGAAATTTTATTCATTAAAATTCAGACAATATTACTGAGAACATTAGGATATAATTTAAAATAAAAAATTATAACGACCCGGTCTGTCGTTACGTAGAACCTGCATTATAATTAATGTTATTGACTTGTTATAAGTTGGTTATACTCTTATTGATGTGTTAGAGTTGGTAGGTTTGAAATCGAAATAGTGGTAGTGAGAGTTTAGCCACTAAGCCTTTAAAAATAGCCTTAAAGTTGGAAAAGTCAACTGAGAGTTGACTTATTGGTAAACGACCCCGGAATGCGGATTTTTTTGGCTCGGATAGCTTTGTTAGGTGATTTGGGACTTAGGAGTGTGATCAGAATATTTTTATGATCCGGTGTAGAATTAGGCTTGAGTTGGCGAAAGTTAGTTTTTGGGGATTTCCGGTCGGTAGTGAAAAATAGGCTATCGTGGTCGGAATAGGTTCGTAATGTCATTTGGATATGACTGCAAAATGTCAGGTCAATCGGAGTTGTTTTGGGTAGTTTCGGCATCGTTGGTGGATTTTAGAAATTCGAAAGTTCTTAGGCTTGAAACCGATGTGATTTTGGTGTTTTGATGTTAGTTTTGGTGTTCCGAGGGTGAAACTAAGTTTGAATGATCATATGTGATGTATTAGTATGTTTGGTTGGGGTCCCTAGGGGCTCGGGATTGATTCCGGGTGGTTAACGGACCAATTCGTGGTTGAGATTTACGCTATTTTCTGGTGTTTCTGCAGAACAATTTTTACCATATGCGTTAGCAGAGAGGAGCCTGAGTTCGCATAGGGTATTTGGGGAATGGGATTTTTCTTCTATGCGTTCGCGAAGGGTGAAGTGCGAACGCGGAGAGTTAGATGGACTGGGCATCGCTAATGCAGGGGTGGAGGTGCGTTCGCGTAGGGTTAAATCATCTGAGGGACCCCCAGGCCATTTGGTCTACGCATTCGCGGGCCTGTGGGTGCGATCGCGAAGGGGTGACTGGGGAAAGCAGTGCGTTTGCGGGAGGTTGACCGCGATCGCGAAAGGAAAAGTGGGGCCTGGAAAAATAAATGCTTCGCGAACGCGGGGAGTGGGCCGCGTTCGCAATGAGTAAAGACCTGGTCAGTTAAATTAAAACCCTTCCGCGATCATAGTCTATTTTAACACTATTTTTCAACGGGAAGAAGCTTTTGAGGCGATTTTGAAGAGAGAAAATCATTTTTATTCGTCAAGGTAAGTATTTTGGACCTTAAAACTCGATTATAGGTGATTAAGGAACATAATCTCAGTGTTTAATTCATGAAAATCAGTAGAAAAAGGTAGGGGTTGATTTGAGGGGTCAAACAAACTCCGATTGTTGTGTTCTTTATATGTACGGACTCGTGAAATGATGAAGAACATTTTGGTATAAAAATTTCCGAGTTCCGAGACGGGGGCCCGGGGGTCTGGTTTTGACCAATTTCCGGTTTTGAGCTAAAATTGATATTTTTCAATTGGAATTCAGTCCTTAAGCATAATTTGATGATAAAAATCAGAACTTGGTAGATTTGGAGCACTCGGGAGTTGATTCGAGAGGCAAGCGTATTGCAGAATAGTTTCCGGGCTAGTTTGAGGTAAGTAATGTCTTTATATCCTGTCCTGAGGGTATGAAACCCTGGACTCTGCACCTTTTCGCGGGTTTTGGAATACAAAGGTTGGAACTTTGGAGATATATTCCCTATTTAGGCAACTATTGAGTTGCGAAATCGATTTTAAAGCCTATGCTTAATAGTATTGATATATATTTGATATGTTTTGGGCTGTAAGCCATGTTTGGGGTCTAGTGCCGATTTGTTTACTCCTTGAGAGCTGATTTTACTATTTTCCTCACTGATATGTTATGATTTTCACTCAGTCATTTCTTGATAATTTTTTTGACACTCAGAGTATTTTGATACTATTTATTGAAAATGAAACACTATTTTTGGGTCGAGAACCCGGTATATTTATGGCCTGAAAGGCATGTTGAGAGTGTATGACTGAGTGAGGCTGCAGGCCATTATTGTGAGGATGTTGTGATATGAGAGAGGCTGCAGGACAATATTGTGTGTGATTTATGCCATGTTGTTGCTTGTTATAGCGCTTGGGCTGTAGGACTCCTCCAGAGTCTGTACACACCCCAGTGAGCGCAGGTACCTAATGAGTGATGTTGCCCGCGGGGATGATACTGAGTGATTGTGAGGTTGCCTGATGGGCTAATATTGAGTGACTATGAGGTTGCCTGATGGGCTGATACTAAGGGAATTACGAGAAATGATTATGGCCTGAGGGACAAATTTATTATGATTTTACTGAGTTTTTTAACTATAATTTACTTCGTTTTTCAAATTGATTTTTACTGAGAGTTTTACTGAGATATATGTTGAAAAATTATACTTGTTTCAAAGGATTTCTGGAAAACAGTTTTCGAACTTATGAATTTGATGAATACTTTGCGGTGACTTGGTGTTTTACTGTTTTTGTGAATTGGTGTATTTGTGCTGTGTGTTTCATATTTTCTCAGACTGCGATTTATTTTCATTACTACTGAGTTGGCGTACTCATCATTACTCCCTGTGTCTCTGTGCACAGTTCCAGGTACCGGCTCGGAGCAGTAGCTGTCACTGTTCGTTAGCTGCAATTTTACGGGATTTCGAAGTAGCTGTCCAGCGTCGACAACTTCTCCATTCCCTTCCTTATTTAGTTTTAGCATTTCATTCCTAGACTTTATTCAAGACATTAGTAGAGTTAGTTTTATTTCGTAGATGCTCGTGACCATGTTGACTCCAGTCTTGGGAGGTTTTGTTTAGAGTTGTTTAGACTATTATTGGGCGCTAAGACTTAAAGAAATTATTTTATGCTATGTTTGTTGTTTATTATTGAATTGTGAATTATTATAATAGAACAAATGCATAGTAATGTGATGGTTGGCTAGCCTAGTTCAATGATAGGCGCCATCATGACCTGAAAGGATTTGGGGTCGTGACAAGTTGGTATCAGAGCTATAGGTTAAATAGGACTCATCAGTCATGAGCTAGTTTAGTAGAGTCTTGCGGATCAGTACGGAGATGTATATACTTATCTTCGAGAGGCTGCAGAAACCTTAGGAAACATTCCACATTCTTGAACTCCTTCTTGCCAATTGATTCTTGAAATCTAAACTCATGTTGTTTCATTCTCTCACTGATGGTGAGGACACGCAATATCGATCAGGGTGACCAGACACCAGCTAGACCCACAAGGGGTTGAGGTCGTGGTGGAGTTAGGGGGCCAGACCGTGCACCAGTCAGGACAGTACCCCAGGATCTCCCTATCGTTCAGGATCAGGTTCCCGTCGATGGTGCTCCAGCGGGACAGGCTCAGGCACCGGCAAGGCCTATTGGTATTCCAGGTCTTCAGGAGACCCTGGCTCAGATATTGACGGTGTGTTCCAGTTTAGCTCAGGCAGTTGCTACGTCCACTACTGCCACTGCAGCTCAGGCCGGGGGAGGCAATCAAACTCCAGCTGCCCGGACACCTGAGCAGGCTGTACGGGGTATTCAGACACCAGGAGCACCCCCAGCTTAGCCGGTTGCTCTGTTCCAGGATTATGTGGTCCTTGCTATGCCTGAGGATGAGCAGCGTAGACTAGAGAGGTTCAGTAGACTTTAGCCTCTGACTTTCAGCGGCACAGACGGTGAGGGCGCCCAAGGTTTTCTGGATAAATGCCAGAGGATATTGCGTACTGCGGGTATTTTGGAGACCAGTAGGGTCTCGTTTGCTACATTTTAGTTTTCGGGTGCTGCTTTCACTTGGTGGGAGGCATTCGAGAGGCGTAGGCCGGTTGGTTCGGCACAACTCACATGGAAGCAGTTCTCCACGATCATTTTGGAGAAGTATGTTCCTCAGTCCCACAGAGAGGAGCAACGCAGACAGTTTGAGTAGTTGCGCCAATGAGACTTATCAGTTACTCAGTACGAGATAAGGTTTTCCAAGTTGTCTAGACATGCTTCTGAGTTTGTCCCTACTGATAGGGAGAGGATTAAGAGGTTTGTAGATGGTCTTACTTATCAGCTTCAGATCTTGATGACTAGAGAGAGAGTGTCTGGAGCTACATTTGAGCAGGTTGTTGACATAGCTCGGGACATTGAGTCGGTTCGTAGGCAGGAGCGTGAGGAGAGGGAGGCTAAGAGGCCTCGGGGATCAGGTAGCTTCAGTGGTGCCCCTTCTAGAGGGCAGTTTCAGCACAACAGAGGTCGTCCATTTAGACCTCCACAGCTAGTTCGCCCAGCTTATAGTGGTGTATCTTCGGGGCAGGGTCCTCGCAGTTCTCATCAGGGACGTTCATCTTTTAGTGCCCTTCCAGCTCAGAGCTCTGCCCGAGCATCATCTTATCAAGGTTCTTCTATGCATGGCTCGTCTGGTGGTTATCATGGCGGTAGGGTTTCTCGTCAGTTTTCATCTCCAGCTCCAGGTAGTTGTTATGGGTGTGGAGAGTTCGGACATGAGTGGAGGCAGTGTCCCCGTCGCCCTAGTAGTTCATCTCAGCAGAGGGTTCAGCCCTCGGCTTCAGCCCCAGTCACTTCACCACCTGCCTAGGCAGCCAGAGGTGGTGGTCAGGCAGCTAGAGGTCGCCCTAGAGGGGGAGGTCGAGCAGGTGGAGGCCAGCCACGTATTTATGAACTTCCGACTAGGCCTGATGCTATGGCCTCAGATGCGGTGATTACATGTATTATTTCAGTTTGTCACAGTGACGCTTTGGATTTATTTGACCCTGATTCCACGTACTCTTATGTTTCGTCCTATTTTGCTCACTTTCTGAATATGCCCCATGAGTCTTTAGTTACGTATGTTCATGTTTCGACTCCGGTGGGCAATACTAGTGTTGTGGACCGCGTGTTCCGGTCGTGTCTTGTATCTATTGGGGGTCTAGAGACCCGAGTGGACTTGATGTTACTCAGTATGGTTGATTTTGGTGTGATTCTGGGCATGGATAGGTTATCCCCATGTCATGCGATTCTTAACTGTCACACTAAGACCGCGACCTTAGCTATGCCCGGAGTTCCGAGAGTTGAGTGGAGAGGGTCTATAGAGCATGTGCCTAGTAGGGTGATTTCTTATTTAAAGGCTCAGCGTATGGTTGAGAAAGGGTGTGAATCTTATCTTGCTTTTGTGAGGGATTTTAGTAGTGAGACTCTTTCTGTTGCTTCTCTTCCTGTAGTCCGTGACTTTCCGGATGTATTCCTTGCAGACATGCCAGGCATGCCACCTGACAGGGATATTGATTTTGGTATCGACTTGGTGCCAGACACCCAGCCTATCTCTATTCCACCTTACCCCATGGCACCAACGGAGTTTAAAGAACTGAAAGAGCAGCTTCAGGAACTCTTAGATAAGGGGTTTATTCGGCCTAGTATGTCACCTTGGGGTGCACCGATGTTGTTTGTGAAAAAGAAAGATGGCTCCATGCATATGTGTATTGATTATAGGCAGCTGAATAAGGTTACAATGAAGAATCATTATCATTTTTCTCCTATTGATGACTTATTTGATCAACTTCAGGGAGCTAAGGTATTCTCCAAGATCAACTTGAGGTCTGGGTATCATCAGTTGAAGATTCAGAATTTTTGACATTCCGAAGACTGCGTTCAGGACTAGATATGGTCATTTTGAATTCCTGGCTATGTCATCTGGGCTGACCAATGCCCCAGTCGCGTTCATGCAATTGATGAACAGTGTGTTTCAGCCTTACCTTGATTCGTTCGTCATTGTGTTCATTGATGACATCTTGGTTTATTCTCGTAGCCAGGAGGAGCATGCTCAGCATTTGAGAGTTGTGTTGCAGAGATTGAGGGAGGAGAAGCTTTATGCAAAATTCTCCAAGTGTGAGTTTTGGCTTGGTTCAGTAGCTTTCTTGGGGCACGTGGTGTCTAGTGAGGGTATTCAGGTTGATCCAAAGAAGATTGAGGCGGTGCAGAGTTGGCCTAGACTGTCCTCAGCTACGGAGATCAGGAGTTTCCTTGGTTTGGCGGGATATTACCATCACTTTGCAGAAGGGTTCTCATTTATTGCTTCACCATTGACCAGATTGACCCAGAAGGGTGCTCCATTCAGATGGTTTGATGAGTGTGAGGAGAGATTTCATAAGCTCAAGTCAGCATTGACCACAGCTCCGGTACTAGTTTTGCCTACTGGTTCGGGTTCTTATACAATCTATTGTGATGCTTCTAGAGTTGGTTTTGGAGCGGTATTGATGCAGGATGGTATGGTGATTGCCTACGCGTCTAGACAGTTAAAGGTGCACGAGAAGAACTATCAAGTACACGATCTTGAGTTAGCTGCCATTGTTCATGGCTTAAAGATTTGGCGTCATTACTTGTATGGGGTACAGTGTGAGATTTTCACTGATCATCGTAGCTTGCAGTATCTGCTGAGGCAGAAGGATTTGAATTTGAGGCAGAGAAGGTGGTTAGAGCTTCTCAAGGATTATGACCTTACTATTTTGTATCACCCGGGAAAGGCCAACGTAGTGGCCGATGCCTTGAGTCGCAGAGCCGAGAGTTTGGGGAGTCTAGCATACCTTCCAGCAGTAGAGCGACTGTTAGCACTTGATGTTCAGGCTTTAGCGGGCCAGTTGGTGAGATTGGATTTGTCAGACCCTCCGCGGGTATTAGCTAGCATGGCTTCCCGGTCTTCTCTCTATGATCAGATTAAAGCTCGCCAATATGATGACTAGCACTTGTTAGTTCTTCAGGATAGAGTCCGTCGGGGTGATGCCAGGGATGTGACTATTGGTGATGACGGAGTTATGAGGATGCAGGGCCGTATTTGCGTGCCCAATGTGGAAGGGATTTGAGAGTTAATATTAGCAGAGGGTCACAATTCGCGATATTCTATTCATCCGGGTGCCGCGAAGATGTATCAGGATCTGAGACAGCAGTATTGGTGGAGGCAGATGAAGAGAGATATTGTTGAGTATTGTCACGACCCAATTCTCCCTCCTATTGGGTCTCGTGACGGCACCTAGTCTAGACGACTAGGTAAGCCTATACCTTATGCGAAATTTAGATAAAACAGGTAAAGTAACAGTAAGTGAAATAAATCATAATAAAGTCGACGCCACACGGCATAAACAGTTACTTTACCCAGAACCCGAAATATCATAATACATCACAAGCTACTCTACTGCTCAATATGTACAACTAAATAGAAAAGACCATATAA
>ML292766.1:0-13418 GCA_005239495.1 Nicotiana undulata | reverse complement strand
ATGAAGAGGTTACTCCAGTGGTGGTCAAGACACCCAAGGAAAAATTGACTAAGACTTCCTCAAAGAAGTCAACACCTATGTATGCTACCACCGTGGGTACATCTACGAGGACGAGGTCTAAGGTAAAGCCGAAGAAGAAAGTTCAGATTGTGGAGAAAGATAATGATCCTGATTGGAGTGGAGATGATGAGAAGGAGGTTGGAGAAGTGTCGATTGACAGAGTTGCCATGTTTGGAAAGCGACATATTTTGAAGGGAAAGTTATTGAAAGATATGGAGGAGCCGGGTATGAGGTACTTAGTGGATTTTCTGGCAGCTCAAGGCTGGAAGGACATGGTCTTTCGCTTGGAGGGCAGGCTGGTCAGAAATGAGGTAGTGGAATTCATGGGGAATGCAACTGTGATTGGAGGAAGGGTTACATCATTGGTCAGGGGAGTTGAAGTCTCCTTTGACGCTCAAGACTGGGAGTCATTCTAGACATTCCATATGAGGGATATGACGATTATACAAGGCAGAGATGGCCTTGCTTGGATGGAATAGCCTCAGCACTTACCATCACCATATTCTTTTGTGACAATGAAGAAGAGCCTGAGCCCAGGGCAGTGTACAAAAGTGAGATGAAGCCTGAACACAAGCTGTTCTTTGAGTTTGTTATTAAATTTCTGCTGCCAAGACAAGAACGCAGGAACATTGCCAACTATACAGATCTAACGCTCATGGAGTGCTTATACAGAGGCAAGCAGATCAATTGGCCATCTTTGATCATCCAGCTTTTGGACAGGGTGGTAAATGGCACCAAGGCCCATGCGATTCATTATGGCTTTATCCTTACTGCAGTTCTGGGTCATTTTGGAGTTTTCACACAGAAGGCTGAAATGGCTACTACTAAGGATTTCTTTGGGAAGGACACTTTGCTGTCATGTGATTACACTGTCAGTGCCCTGGCAGATGAACCTGTTTCATCTCGGAAGCAACCAGTCAACAGCAAGGTCTGTACTCTGGTGCTAGAAAGCGAGCAAAATGATATGGAGATCCTTCGCTTGAAGACTCGCTTAGTTGAGGTGGAAGGTGAGCGTGATGCTCTCAAAGCTGAGTTAGCCAAGGATAATGAGAAAAATGAGGGTGTCTTACACAAAATGTTGTCTCTTCTCCAAACCAAGAATCCTGCCTCTTCTGCACCACCCCAAACTTAGGAATTTCCAGAACTACCCCCCTCATATTTTATCAAGTGTGTTTGTTTCAGTTTTTAATTCTGTCGTACTCATGTTTTGGTTGCCTTTGATTTAATCTGTTTTGGTGTTGATAATCCATGTTAATCAAATGAAAGCTTGGTGTTTTGACAAATGTCTCTCTTTATGATTTAGCTTACATTATTGGTTTCTTGTGTTGATTAATCATGTTTGCACCTGCAGTTGCCTAAATTGGCCATGAGTAAGAATTAATTACTGGTAAGTATCATTTTGCAACTTTTCGATGATGCCAAAAGGGGGAAGATGTGCTACAGTCGTTGTTTAAATTTTAAAAATCTTTGAAGTGATATTTATAACCTAGTGAACCTGGTTCTTGATGATTAATGCTCACAAAATACAAAGCGTTGGATGTGTATACATGATAAATGCACAGAGTTTGTCATCATAAAAAAAGGGGGAATTTGTTGGTCCATGTCACTGAATGGGTTTTGAAGATTGACAAAAGGCGTCAAGTTGAACCAGGTCCATCATAGCATACACTTCTGAATGAAGCAGTTGGATCACAAATCGTACAAGTCTAGGAGATATCAGTGATTGCTAAGTATCAAAGAACTAAGAGAATGTCTCCTAATACGAAAAGGTTGCAAATTGATAAGAGAAGATAGAAGTTGCTTTCAGCTAGGACAGAAATAGAGGAAGGAAGTTGAGTTACAATCAAACTCGTTTACCAAGGAAGAGTTGGATCAGAATTGAATCATGGACTCAACAAACGGACTCTATAAATAATCAATGTATTACTGCTGAAAGAGGTGACGCACAAGTGCTAAAGTGAATCAAGTTCTGAAGCAAAAGTTCCAGAGATTTTGCAAGCAGAATTGTTGTGCGATACAAAGGCTACAGTTCAACTAGAAGAAACAGTTCCATTGTTTGTGTATTGAGTCTAGTTGATTGTAGTAGGAGTTTTAACATTGTATCTTTTCAGCTTACTTAGAAGCAATTGTAATAGGTACAAATTGATCAAGTTAGAGTTAGCTTGAAATCTGTAGAAATTAGCTAGAGGCTAGTTGATACAAAGAGGATTAGAGTTAGTCCTAGGATTACAAAAGAGTTTATTTTGTAAGTCCGTTTTGGCTCAGAGTTTAGTGAAGAGTTTTGAGCAAATCCTACTGAGGAGTAGGTCGTGGTTTTTTCACCTTTTGAGCCAGGTGTTTTCCACGTAAAAATCTCTGTGTCTTTACTATTACTGCTTAATTATTCCGCAAATAGTAGTAGACTAAGAAGAACCTGGTTCTTTTATTAGACATCACTCGAAAATTGGGTACTGCACAATTAACTTATTATATTGTGTAGTATTAAAGTCTAAAACATCAAAAGTTTTCTACCTTAAATTTAGGGATTGACTGTCGCTTCATTCCTTATTTCTTTCTGTCAATTTACGCTATAACTTTTGTTACAAATAGGTTGTTGAGGAAGTAGGATAGAACTTGGTTATCACTAACCTGATTTTTTTTTAATATAGTCTTTGACCGAAAATTCTATTTTTTAGTTAAACAGTAATAAAAGGTTCTGAGAAATTCAAAATGACAGAAGTCTAACCATCAGAAATAAACGTAGTAGTTGCAACACTAACCATATTCGTTACAATCTAATTAAAACAGTAGGTAGTACAATAAACAAACATAATTAATGTCTAGCATCAGTCATTACACATAAATTATTCTTTTCCACCTCATCTGATCACGGAGATCCATCACTTTTGCTGGCTTGCCTTGGCTTTTCTCTTCTCCATGTAAAAGAAACCAAAGAGGGACACAACAGAGAAAACAGAGAAGACAACAGAGCAGATATCCAGGGTTGCGTGGCGGCCGCTGATTGCTTGCACCTCGAACAAGTCGTCAGTTTTGTCGGCATTGGTGTTTTGGCCATAACCAGACTCTTCGCCTGCAGAATTTAAGGCATACGCCCTCACGAAATAGGTACCAGTGGGGACATCTCTTTCAATCGTCCACGTGAAATTGTTATTAGATGACTTGTATGGCTTAGTAATAATGTCGAATTGACAAGTCTTGTCTTTCTTGAGATGGTCCTCTGTTCTCCTCCAGGCACGGTCCTTTTGGCTAATGGGTGCATAACAGAGCTTCAGTTTGACTGTCTTGTAGGTTGAGTCTGTTCCAGCTAGGTTGCTGCTCTTATATGACCATGTCAATGTCATATCGTCTTCCCCAGCTTTCAGAACTGAAATGTGAATTATATATTAGTACAAAGTGTTTAAATTCTATGTAGTTGTAAAAATTACTCCCTATGTTCCTGTTTAAGTGAACTTATTTATAATTACACAAATGCTCAGAAGCTCTTTTGACTTGTTTAGCAACACAAATGTCAAAATTTTTTATCTTTTTCTTAAACTTTGTGTCCAGTCAAACATGTATCTACACCCTCCGTCTCTCCTCCCCTGACTCCTTTTTTTTGGGTGGAGGGTCATTTAAACATTGTGCAGAGCAAAATGGAGAAAGAAAGGACAGTGTTGGCCATTTTCAATGTTTCTCCCGAAGATATGTAAGAGGCGGGACGCGATTGCAATGGAGATAAGGACAGTGTTGACATAAGAAAACGTTATATAACAAACTAAATAATTTTACCATAATAGTAACAACCAATTAAGGCGAGAATATAACCATAATAATTAAATAACAAAATAAGCATGATGCATGTCTTGGATTATTTTGTTTTGTCCAAATTAAACACCAGAGTAAGTGTACTTTTTGCTATTTACGTACCTCCTTGTCTGTGTGAAGCAGATACTAAAAGACTGCTCTTGAGGGTAGAAAACAATATTTCACCATGACTAGTAGACGCCAAACATGATAACAAAAGTGTAGCCACAAGAAACATATGAGTAGCCATTTGCTGATGATCTGAAGAAATTCTTCCAATCAACCGGGGCGATGGCTGGGGTGGGTTAAAGGAACTGAATGCAAAAGAAATACCACTGATGATTTGATAATTGGAGAGACAATGCTTTATATATATAGATTTCTTGCAACTTCCCACAAGAAATGACATCTTTAAAAATGCTTTGATAAATTAAAAAGTCAAAGGCAAACCAACTAGGCACAGCTAGCTCTTAAATTTCTTCCGTATGACATGAAAATAGTAGAATAGTATCGTTTTCTAATAATCATTAGTTAATTATAAAATAGTCATTAGGCGGATGAATTACCTCTAAGATATGTTCAAAGGCCTAAAGTGGGTAAGGGCTTTTTCTGAAACGATAAGTTAGGACATTGAGGGTAATAACCCAGAAGTTGACTTTCTACTTCTAGAACATCAACTCTAAACTTATGGTGTTATGATGAAAACACAATTAAGTAAATTACATTGGTTTTTTTCCAATAATTTAAGCTATTAGATGAGTTGATTACAAATTATAATATGATATTGGACCAGGCAAACGTAGTGAATTCGAGCCTCACCACTGTCCACTATCAAAAATAAAAAATAAAAAATAAAAAATCATATACTTGAAACATGGAAAACAATCAAATATAAAAAAGAATTCATTTGCTTAGACAATAAAAAATAATTAGACCCCTACACGAGGAATCATATTGAAGACGTACTTGTGTAACCAAAAATTTATTTATTATGATAAATTAATTAAATTTTTAAATATAGGCCACAAACAATAGATTCAGCCAAAAATAACTAAACAATTGTGATAAATATGAAATTGAATAACGAACTTGACAAGAAAAAGAAAAAGAAAAAGAGATGTTATTATTCAATATTCGGTGAATAGAGTGTTGTCAGGAACTTGATGGATCCGAGCTTGATTGAACAATTGCCAAAGACGACCGCTAAAAAAGCGGTTATTTTCCGATCGAAATTTCCGACGGAAAAAATTAATCGGAAATTTCCGACGAAATCGGTCAAAATATGCATAAAAATATATTTTTTATTTTTTAATAACAATTACTGTTAGCGACCGATTCGGTCAGAAATAATTAAAAATAAATAAATAAATAAAATTAGCGACCGATTCGGTCGGAATTTTTTAGTAAAACGAGGTTGACTACTTTTGACAAAATTACCGACCAAATCGGTCGGAGAGCTTTTTAAAAAACCCTCAGTGCAGCTCCCTTTCTTTTCCTTTTCCTCTTTTCTTCTTTCTCTCTTCTCTCTCTCACTCAACACTGGCACTTAGCTAATGCACTATTTTCGAATGTACGAGATGAAAACTTATACTACTACTACTAGTACTTGCAGTTGAGTTTACTACAGAATAAAAATTGCATAGAACAAATCATGATAACATTATCTTGAAACAACTCAACTGAATTATCAGGCTATTTTTAGCAACCGATGAATATTAGACTTTAACGTAGTATATTAGGACAAAATATGTTCAGATAGAGGAAGAGAAAAATAATTTTCTCTTTTCATATTTGCCAAAACTTTGTTCATTGTACTTCGCCACTGTGAAAGTATGGCACCTACCAACTCTTTACACAAAAATGTACAAATAAATAGAACAAAAAAAGGGGGGAAAACAAGTTCTTGGAGAAAAATACCGACTGGCGAGTAATGACAAGTTGTAACAACATTTTCCACTCTTTGGCATATATATATTATTATCGGAAATGAATCTTGGAACATTCAGACAATCAAACGATTAAAAGATCAAGATTATTCAAATAGTGCTTATGTACAGATAACTAATATTGCTAATGTGTGATTGTGTGAAGCTTTAATCTCAAATCTACATAATGCTTAGCTAAAGTGGCATCTGATCTGAGCTCGGCTAAAAAATTTAGCTTGAGTTCTCCTAAATTCCCATGTTCTAGCACATTATTTTGGTGATAGGGTTCTTTTGTTGTAGTATTGGTCATTTTTGTAAGCTGAATTTTGTTGATGCTTAATTCATTACTGCTAAAATTTGCTTTATTGCAATGAATATTGGTGGCTGATTCAGTTTCACCATCTCTGTTGCTATTGGTTTGAGACTATTCGAGTGTTCTTATGTGTAATAGGAATGACGCTATTTAGATTGCATTTGTTTTCTAATTGGATTACTAGTTTACTTTCTTAAAGAGGCTGTAGGGTGGTAAATTTCAGTAATTGATAAAAGATGACTTAGATTGTTTTGGTATTTCATTATTGTTAGCCGGTTTAGATTTCATATCTTTGCTTTAATATTGTTTAAAACTAGCCTCTTGTTTCAGTGCAAGCCTAGTCATTCTTGTTTGCTACTATTTGATATTTTATACTGTTGTTTAGACTTTTTAGTATAACGTATGGTGTTATAAATAGTTACTAGTTGGATGTCAATTTGGAGAAAGAGGTCATGGTATTTTTATAATGAAGAAAATCCACAAAAACGAGACGCATATTTGTCTGTTTAACTTATGTATTTTAATTCCCTTTGGACAAGTGTTTTAGCCCTTCTAGAAGATGGTTTTAATTTCCTTTGCTTGAATATATAAATGTTCCCATCCTTTAAATATCTCATTTATAGATTTCTAATTGTGTAGATGGAATTTGTGCATCGCAGATGGATGTATAATAGAAATCATCCTAATCGTGCGGGATTGAGGGATGAATTTATTGAAGGGGTTACTAAATTTATTGCTAAGACTCAAGCACTTGATGATTTTCTTATTGGAGGAAGGACTAGGTGTCCTCGTGTGAAATATAAGTATGTTAAGTTATTGAAATCGGACGAAGTTAAAGTCCATCTCTACAAGAAAGGGTTTGTAGAAAATTATTAAATATGGACTATTCACGGGGAGAATCATGCTAGTTTAGAAGATATTAATTTTCATAATTCTTTTGGTGGTGAGGGTAGCCCCATTGCAGATCATAATGTTGAAAATTTTCGATACAATGAAATGATGAGGGATGCTTTTGGGACGTTTCTTGGGGTTCAATCTGAACCAAATGATGAGTCTAAGTATTTCTATGAACAATTAGTGGAAGCTAATCGTCCATTGTATGAAGGCTCGGTGCATTCCAAGTTGTCTGTTGCGGTTAGATTGCTAAGTATTAAATCGGATAGTTCTATTTCCCAAGCGGGCATGGATTCTATTATTTGGCTTATGAATGAACTTAATCCGAGTAACATTGACTTACCAAAATATTTCTACACGGCTAAAGAATTAGTTTCTAAGTTGGGTCTTTCATCACAGAGAATTGATTGTTGTGAGAAAGGTTGCATGTTATTCTTTAAGGATGACGCATTTCTAGAGAATTGTAAATTTTGTAATCAGCCTCGTTTTAAGGAAGTTACAAATGCCAATACAAAAAAGAAAGTTCCAGTTAAAGCGATGCATTACTTACCTCTTATACCTAGGTTAAAGAGGTTGTATGCATCAATGAGCTCTTCTCCTCATATGATATTGCACCATGAACAAAGAAGGCCACCTGGCATTCTCTGCCATCCGTCAGATGGAGAAGCGTGGAAGAATTTTGATAGGGTGTTCCCCGAGTTTTCTATTGAACCAAGAAACATTAGATTGGGATTATGCACGGATGGATTTACTCCATTTTCTGTCTCTGCTGCACCATATTCATGTTGGCCAGTGTTTGTTACTCTGTATAATATTCCGCCCGAGTTATGTATGACAAGTCCATATCGGTTCCTAACTTGTATTATTTCAGGTCCACGCAATTCGAAAAATTTGATTGATGTATACTTGCAGCCTTTGATTGATGAGTTACAATTATTATGACATCAAGGTGTGGAAACATATGATATATCAACCAAACAAAACTTCAGATTGCATGCTGCTTTGATGTGGACTATAAATAATTTTTCTGCTTATGGGATGTTGTTCGAGTGGTCGACTGCTGGAAAGTTAGCTTGCCCTTGTTTTATGGAAGACACTAAAGCATTTACTTTGAAACATGGAGGTAAAAATACATGGTTCGACTGCCACAGTAGATTCTTGCCAATGAATCATGAATTCAGGAAAAATACAAGTGCATTTATGAAGAACCAAAGTGATTTTGAGGATCCACTGGCCTGCTTGTGTTCAGAAGAAATTTGGAACAGAGTAAGGGATTTGCCTAAAGTAACAGAGTCTCCACCATCTAAGATACCAAGTTATGGTGTCACACGCAACTGGACTAAACAGAGCATATTTTGGGAATTACCTTATTGGAAGCACAATCTTCTTCGGCATAATCTGGACGTCATGCATATCGAGAAGAATTTTTTAGACAACTTGTTTAACACTATTATGGATGTTACTAACAAAACCAAAGATAACTTGAAGGCCAGGATGGACTTAAAGGAATATTGTAGGCGAAGTGAGTTGTATCTGACATACTTCAACAACAAGATTCAGAAGCCCAAAGCCAGTTACACGTTCACCTTGAAAGAGAGAAGAGAGATTTGTAATTGGGTTAACAATTTGAGGATGCCTAATGGGTACGCATCAAATTTATCCGGGCGTGTTGACATTAAAGAAGGGAATTTGGAGTCAATGAAAAGCCACAATTGTCATATTTTCATGGAAGCGTTAATGCCTATTGCGTTCAATGCATTGCCTAATCGAATATGGAAATCGATTAGAGAGATAAGTTATTTTTTCAAGGATTTGTGTTCTAGCACATTAAGGGTGGAGAAATTAATTTATATAGAGAGTAACATTATCCTAACTTTAAACAAGCTGGCAAAATTATATTATAATTATATACCTAGTATTTCATTAACTAATGTTCGAGATCTTGCAAAATTTATATGGAGATATGCTATAGGCAGCAATGTTGTAGGATGTTTGATTTCCTAACATGCATTTCACATGCATTAAGAGTAGTCTGTTAGTACATTTTTGTTTAATGAGAACTCCTATTACAATTAACATAAATACCAAGTATATATTTTTTTAAACTGATTTAAAAGATCTTGCAAAATATATTGGAGATGTTATAAGCAACAATATAGGATATTGCTTGATTTATTAATATTAGTTTTTTTACATGATAATTATGTTTTTCATTTCAGAAAGATTATCATAAAAGGTTGGAAGAATGGCTACAAACTCAGCCTTCATTGTGGACACAGGCAGCGAGTGGAGTAAACAAAGGCAGAGGCTACAGACTAGGAGTATGTCGACCTACAAGTCATCCAAACCCACTCTTAGCCAATTCTTCTTCTCAAAATCAAGAACAGATGGAAGATATGAGAAACGAAATTCGTGAATTGAAGCAACGATTGGACTCCCAAAACAGAACATTTGCCAAGATGCAGAAATTCATGAGTAAACATGGGCATGATTTATCTGACGATGAACAAAATCTGATGTTTAGTAGTTTAGTTGTGATGTTTTGGTTAATTGGTAAACTTGATTGTGAGAGACAACTTTATGTATTACTTTTAAAATTGAATGTGGGCTACTATTTTGATGTTTTTATGCCCAAAATTATTAGCTTTTAAACCGAATCGGTCGGAAATTATTTTCCGACCAACTTTTTTCCGACCGACCAGTTTCGGTCGGAAAACAGTCGGAAATACGTAATTTCCGACTGATTTCCGACCAATTTGGCCGTCGGAAATCTGCCATTTTCTAGTAGTGGACAGAAAGAGAGAACAAGATACTAAGAACAATGAGTTTTCTTGTATTAGTTACGAAAAAAAACTGGAATTAGTTACGAAGTTCATCGCTAAATCGCTCGTAGCTAGCATATCTTTTTGATAATTTAATCTGTCGCTAAATGACATTAGCGATAAAGTTTTTCATTTAGCTACATAATTTATCCATCGTTAAAACCTAAGATGACCTGCCAAATTGAACAAGTGTTTGTCTTTATAGCGTCTTGTCTGAGTAGCCGTTTTCGTGAATTTCGCTGTTGTTGTGATAATTTAGTTTGGACGCTTAAGTCGTTAGTAACGGGTGATCGATTTAATGCTGAATTTTGTAACCACCGCTTTGATATTGAATCCTGGATATTTCAGAACCTGACGATCCTCTATCTTTCTTATCTCTTAACTTGCAGCATTCTTACAAATTTATCCGAGACTTATTATCTTTTTCGAGTATTAGAGATGAACTTCTGATGAATCTTTTACTTGTCCTCGGTCTTTATCAAATCCGACTTTCCGGTTTACATTTCCGAAATGAAGCTAACCAGCAATGTTTGCCGCGTGTCTTCTACTGAATGGTTCATCGTGTTAAGTTCCTTTTTTTTATCAATGAAACATTTAAGTAAATAAAAGTGTATTCTTTCTCCATTTAAACCTTTAGATCAGATAATTACACAATTTATACGTTCTAATAGAGACATACTTAGACAAATATTTCTTACACTGAAAAGTATTTGTATCATCACTGAATTCAGCCGGATGGTAGATAATCCGCTCCTCAGCTCGTAGCCAACTTTGCTTAGTACTCAGAAACTTACTATTGCGCTAAGTGTGATGTGTATAATAGAATACTTTGTACAGTAACGAACATCAGTCAATCAATCAATTGTTAGGATAAAATATATTATATTAAATGATTGGATAAGGAAGTGACACATGGAACCGAAGGCAGAGGATAACTAAAATCGAGGCCAACTATTCTTTCTGTTACCAGAAAGAATGGTACTCATAAAGATGGAATAAATATCTTTCACCCGGTAGCATTTAATGAACAATATTCTACAAGCATTAAGTACACGGCTCGTTACAAGGAATATGGTATTCACTGCCTGCCGTTACACATTCTTCAATAGCCCTCATAATTGACATTAAATAGGGTCTTGATCCTAGGACCTTGTTTCCAAGGTACAACTATAAATAGTAAGCTCTATTGTCATTGTAAAGGACAAGAATGTTTTGCCATAACTAATTCAAAGCTTAATACGATTTTATTTTCTTGCTTTTTGATTTCATTGTTATTGTGCTCGGAAGCCCTGTTCCCGAAACTATTGGTTCAGCTATTTCATCTTCATCTCAAGGCATTTATTGCATATTGACTCAATTCTTCTATTATTTCAGGATCAAATTAATTCACATGTCTAGAAACTACGTATAATTTCAACTGTACCATTTCACGGGTAAATAGTTTGGCGCCCGCCATGGGGCCTATGCAGTCGTGTAATTAAGTTGGTCCTTGCCTCTTTTACTAACGTGTTTTGATTATTTTGTTCTTAGAAAAAATCATAGAAAATGGCAGATAATGGTGTTAACAACACACAATCCTGAGGCCCAAGGAAACCGGCCTCAACATGAGGGTTCAATATGTGATACCTATAATAAGGGGAACGATGCCATGCCAGTCCACGACATATGGTGCTGAAGAGGAACATGTTATTGAAGCGGTAAGGGTCCTGCAGGAGAAATAAGAGGTCATTCTAGGCCATCTCAAATGTCAAGAAAATGTTAGGACAAAATTAAAGCAAGCGTTATCGGGTGGTTGCAATAACGCGAACGGACGAGGTCCAGTTCCTCCTGGTGCTCCTGTAAATCAAACAATGCTGAGGGTCGACAACAACACCCCGAGGGGCAAGGTTGGCTTCGATAGGGCTGGGGGAGCGGATCTGGTCAAAACAACGAGATCGATCCCTTCAAAAGCGAACTCATACGATTTATGAGGGAAGTGAACCGCTCGCATGTACCAAATCCCGAGTGCACCACCGATGCTGAAAGGATCGGACTCAAAGAAGTATACTCAACTACTGTACAAACCGAGCGCGATACCAGAATTGATCCCGAAGCGGTTTAAAATGCATGATGTGCCAAAAAATGATGGGACTTCAGACCCTCAAGAACATATTACCACCTGTACAACGACATGAAAGGGAATGATTTAGCTCCCCACGAGATCGAATCGGTTTTGCTAAATAAATTCGGAGAGACTCTCACGAGGGGAGCCTTGACATGGCATTCATTGTTTCCCGAGCATTCCATAGAGTCCTTTGAGATGCTCGCAGATTCTTTCTTTAAAGTCCATGCCTAGTCCAGAAAGGTGCAGGTCCGAAAGGCCGACATATTCAGAATTTCACAAGGAGATTCTGAGTTTCTGCGAGAATTCATAAACCGGTTCCAGGAGGAAAGGATGTTGCTCCCGGCTATTCCGGATGAATGGGCAGTTGAAGCATTCACTAAGGATTTGAATCCGAAAAGTTCTGATGCTTCCTGGAAGTTGAAGGAACGCTTGCTCGAGTTTTAAGCGAAGACTTGGGCGGATGTTCACAACGGTATGAGTCCAAGATAAGGATTGACTATGATCAGCTCAGCTTCCGAGCATCGGTTAAAGGTCGGGAGAAAAATAAAGAGAAATCAAAATACAATTTCGACACAGATAGGCGCTCTTCAAGGGGTTGATTTTTATCCTATGAGCGAGCCGAAGGATGCGACAGAGGTTTTTGGACGGCGGACAGGTTTGCTGCCAATAGAAAAGCTAATTGCGGTCGAAACAACAGATCGCTACACGATAAGGAATTATTAGGCTTTCGAGATCTTTCCTACCCCAGACTTTCAGAATACAACTTCAACGTCAGTGTAGTAGAGTTGGTGTTAGCTATGAGTAACATTGTAGAAGCACGGTTCCCGAAGCTGATGAGGTCTGATCCCAGCCAGAGAGATCCTAATCTGTGATGCGAATACCACGGGACGAACGGCCGCCGAACTGGGGACTGTCGACATCTGCGTGAAGAGGTGAAAACACTACTGAAAAATGGCTGTCTCAGGTAATTCTTAAGTGACCGAGTCAAAAATAATTACGATCGCAACCATGATAACACGGATCCCTCAAAAGCAAGAAATGATCCCCCACGCCAGACGATCAACGTGAATTTCTGGGGGGAACGAGATTAATAGGGTTATCTTCTTGGCATCGAAAAAGACGAAGGTAATAGTAACCGACGGCAAGAGGCTCCAGGAAGTCACTGAAGACGATATCACTTTCATAGAGGAAGCCGCAAACGGATTTGTCACGACCCAAATTCCCACCCTTTAGGCCGTGACCGCGCCTAACGTTGAACCCGCTAGGCCAGCCAACGTATAACTTGTAATAGCAATTTAAAAATAATTTAGTACGAAATGAAATGCTAAATTCATCAGCCTCAACCAATTTCCATCACACACTGGGATAACAGTTGGAAACAAGTTTCACTGTACATCAATAACGTACCTTTCCCAACAATAATCTTTCCAACATCGATAATAAAAATTAATAATACTTGAATGCGGAAAAGAGAAACATAACAATCATAAGATAACGTAAACTTCCCAAAACCGGGG